>JAVJIF010015690.1:0-138550 GCA_038442645.1 Agave tequilana
CAAAAAGGACCAAGTTTTTAATCCCTTAACAGTTCTGTCCTGGCTTCAGCCGGTCGACCGACCGGTCGACGAAGCCTGAAGGCGGTCGACCGATGTGCACAGACGTGTACGCCAGTTCTGGCAGGAGGGCGGTCGACCGACCACCGGTCGACCGTCTAGAGAGTTCTGCTCTCTGGAAAGTCCCCGGTCGACCGATGGTCGACCGGATAGAGAGCTGTGCTCTCTGTATCCTGGTCTCGGTCGACCGGCCGGTCGACCGATGGCTCAGCGGTCAGAAATCTGACCGTGGGCCAGTCGACGACAGCTCTGTCAGACCCCAAACGGCTAGTTTTTCTATCTCTATAAAAAGGGGCTTTTGGGGGCTGTTTTGATTAAGATTTTTGGAGAGTTTTCAAGCCAGTTTTCCTACTCTATTAAGAGGTTTTCTCCACAAAATGAGAGCAAATATTTTCCTATCAAAAGGGGAGTTTATCAAGAGTGTTTAAAAGAGATTTTCTTGAGTTTTCCTCCACCACTTCCATCCTGTTGTTCTCACAAACACTTGAGCAACCCATTGACATATTCATTCTATAGGAGTGTTATTGTGAGATTGTTTTTAGGTGATCAAAGTGTTGTGATCACCAAAGACTTCTTTGTTCTTTGATGAGGCGGACGAGTGCGTTCGCGGTGTTTCGAGTTCGGGTGTGAACTTGTTGTTTGAGGTGCGGCCTCGGCGAGCTTGTGGGCTTGCGGTGTGTACGGGACTAGAGAGTCCGAGGGCTGTAGGTGTGCGGCACCGAGTGATCCGGGGGATCGATTATAGTGGAAATCCTTCTTGTGTCGAAGGCGGGGATGTAGAGCAAGTGTGCTCGAACCTCGAAACAAATCCCTTGTGTTTGCGATTGCTCACTCTCTATCTCTTTGTCTTTATATCTTGCATGCTATTATTGTGTTTACATTTATATGCTTGATATATTGTGTGCTTAATTGATACATGCTTGGGGATTGTTGCTAACACTAGTTTTCAACCAAGAGAGCAATGCGGCACCTCAACTCTTATTTAGAGGAATCTTGAGGAGTTAGTCCAGAGCCCTTCACGGGGAATTCGGCTACACTCTTGTGTTAAACTTGTGTTTAGTGTAAGAAGTTTAATTTGCATCATAATAGTTTTTAATTCGCATTTAGTGACCTTTAGATTAGTCATCACCTATTCACCCCCCTCTAGGTGATTTACAATGGTATCAGAGCCAAGTGCTCTGAATTTGGGTCTTACAACCTAGAGTTAAAGATCCTCTTTTTAGGCTAATCACTATTTTGTACACACACCATGGATTTCATTCACCACCCACTTTGACATTCTTAACATCCAAGTTTGGAAGGTTAAGATGTCCTTGTACCTCAAGGCCCTAGGCATTCATGTTTACCTTGCCATCACTAAGATTCATATTGTTTAAATGGCAAGAATTTTGAGGCTAACGCAAAAGCCCTTTTATGCTTTGAAGAGTACCCTAAATGATGATTTTTATCTAGGGTTTCTAATGTTGATTCGGCTTTTGTACCTTGGAACATCATCACCTCCCTTGGCAAAAAGGATCTATATTATGCCCGGGAGCGATTCAGACGTTGGAAGCGACACCTCCAACTTGTGCTATAGGTCCAAGGGGATAACCCCTTGAGGTAACTACCGAATCCGAGGTAGATGAAAATGACATGTCATATGATGAGCTTGCTTGTTTTGTCAACAATTACTTGGAAAATATGACATGCTAAGAAAAGATAATAAAAATTTGAAAAAGAAATTTGATTGCATGCAAAATGAAAATGAATCTTTTAAAACTAAGATTGCAGTTTTGAAAAGAGAATGATGATTTGAAAAATGAGAATGTTTCCTTGCTTTCTAAATTGAATGATTTGTGTGAAGGAAACACTATTTGAAAAATAAAATTGTTTTGGTGGAAAAACAAAAAGAAGTTGCTTTTCAAGAAAACACTTCTTAAAAAGAAAAATTTTTGATAATGAAAAGAAAATGTTTCGAAAAAGAATAAGAAAAATGTTTCACAATCTCACCATGCTTTACATGCCACCATTGATAATAGTGAGATTAACGTTTTAAAAAATAAAATGAATTGTTTGAGCTCAACTTTGAGCACATGTGCATTAAATCATTCTAGGTTGGAGTCTATGTTTTCAAAGAAAACTAACTCCACACATCATGCACATCATCATCATGCATATGCTTATGTTGCACGTCATGATCACACTCACACACATAAGCATCCTAAGGTGTACAAGTGTACACATTGTGGCCGCAAAGGCCATTTAGCAAAGTTTTGTTTTGATAAGTTACATTATTTAAATTTTGCTAAGAAAAATATTTGGGTGCCTTACAAAGCTAACCCCAAGGACCTAAAAGAAAAGAAAATGGGTACCAAGTCCCCACCTTGTGTATTTGATGTAGGTGAGGGCTCTCACAAGACGTGAAAGATTTGGTGCCTTGATGGTGGATGCACATGGACTTGATGGACATATATTGATGCACCGCTATCAAGAAGGTTTGGTGGGACAAACCACCATGTTTTGGAGACTTAGAGCTTAGTTCTTTGGTTTGGTAACTATCTCTAAACTCCCACTTTAGTTTACATGCTTGTTCATATATGACATTTTTAGCATGTTCATGTTTTTGTGCTTCATGTGGTAAATACTAGTTTAAATGTAGTTTTTATCAAAACTTGGATGTATACTTGTACAAGTAGTGAGCAACAAATTGATTCATATATGTTTGCACTTCATTGTTCATTTGTACTCACTATATGCACAAGTATAGCCTAGTTTTGATGATTCTCTCATTACACACTTGTTTGCCTATTTTCATGTTTTGCTTCATGTATATGTATTTTGTATTCAAATCTAATAAATATACATGTATACCCGTGAATCTCTTGCCTTCATGCAAATTATATCATAGACTCTTTTTATGTTTGGGATATGTATGCATATTGTTAGGATTGAATAAAAACATACATATACTATGCTTTATTAGGCACAAATACCCAGCTTAATTAGAGGATTATATATATATATTTTTCTCAAAACTTATCTAATCATCTTTTGCAAAATACCAAGGCTTGCTTAGGCCAAAGCACCTAACTAATCAATAATTAGAATTGTTCATCTTTCATAGATATATATAATTTTTTATTTTTTTAAAGGCATAAGAATCTTTGTTTTTGAACCCTAAGTGTGTAAGTGTATAAGATGTGCATATTTCTTCAAGGTAAAGATCAAGACTAAATTACTTTCACAAATTTCTTCCTAACCTTAGAAATCAAACAAATAATCTTATTTTGATCAAGTATAAGAAATCCTAATTATGATTCTCTTATTCCTTAAAATTGACTTAATTTCTTACAAAAAAAAATGTCAAAATATTGTTTCTTTTCAAAAGTTTTTTAAAAGTAAAGAAAATGTTAATAATTTTTTTTCTTTTTATAAAAAAACAAATAAATTATGTTAGACCCTCCCCCACACCTATCTCATGCATTGTCCCTAATGTATGAAAGAAATGCATAAATGCATGAAATAAAATGGAATAGAGGAAAGTTACCGATACACTGGGTCAAAAAGACCTATAGCCGTTTCATTTACCGGTACCGATTCCAAGAAGGGTTAAGACATTGACCATTTATCTTAAAGTCATTTTCATTCTTGGTGTCACTGATCTCTACAGCACGTGTGGAAACACGGTTTTTATAACGAATGGCCAGTCCATCTGAATTTTAATTTTCCTAGAAAAGATGAAGCCTAGAATTATAGAGTAAGACTTTTTGTCCAGGGACAAAGGTTTTCTTATGATGTGTTTATCATGAAAAATCTTAACTCTATCTTTAGTGATCTTAGCATTTTCATAGGCCTCATTTCTTAGCTCCTCTAATTCATAAATTTGTAATTTTCGAAGGTCACCAGCCTTAGTCAAGTCGAAATTCAACTGCTTGATTGCCCATAAGGCTCGGTGCTCTAATTCAACGGGTAGGTGGCAAGCTTTACCATAGACTAACCTATAAGGAGACATCCCTAGAATCGTCTTGAAAGCGGTCCTGTAGGCCCATAGGGCATCTACAAGTTGGTGGACCAATCTTTCCGGTTTTGATTCACAGTCTTCTCCAAGATAAGTTTTACTTGTCTATTGGAAACCTCAACCTGCCCACTGGTTTGAGGATATAGGTGTGGACAACTTGTGAGTTATGGCATACTTTCGCATAAGAGCTTCAAAGGATCTATACAAAAGTGAGTGCTTATCACTGATGATAGCACGAGGGTTTCGAAGCGTGAGAAAATGTTCTCTTCTAAAAACTTATGACAACTTTGTTATCATTAGTTCGACTAGGAATAGCTTCCACCCACTTGGACACATAGTCCACAGCAACCAATATGTATGGTTTCCAAATGAATTAGGAAATGTACCCATAAAGTCGATGCCCCAAACATCAAAGAGTTCTATTTCTAGAATTGAGTTGAGGGGCATCACATCTCGTTTTGAGATCCTTCCTACCATCTGGCATCCTAGGGCACGTCTTGCAAAATTCATAAGCATCTTTGAACAAAGTGGGCTAATAGAACCCACTTTGTAGCTTTTTTTCAGCAGTCTTGCGGGGACCAAAGTGTCCACCGCATGCAAGTTCGTGACAAAAGGATAAAACACTCTTAACCTCCTCATCGGAATGTATCTCCTAATAATTTGTCATAACAGTATTTAAAATGATACGGTTCCTCCCAAATGAATACCGGACTTGGGATAAGAACCGGTATGTATCATTTTTGGGCCAATGAGATGGAGCTTGGTTGTGATTAAGTAATCACTATATCAGCAAACCAAGGTTCCCTAAAGATAGCTAAGAGATTTCATCAGGAAAATCCTCATTTATGGGTAATTCGTTGCATGGAAAATTAGGGATTCGTGAGAGATGGTCAGCAACGACATTTTCTACGCCTTTCTTGTCTCGAATTCTCGAGATCAAATTCTTGAAGAAGGAGGATCCAACGAATGAGTCGGGCCTTGGCATCCTTCTTCATCATGAGGTACCTAAGCGCAGAATAATCGGTGAAAATGGTGGTTTTGGATCCTAGTAGGTAGGGACGAAATTTCTCTAAGGCAAATACTATGCCAAGATTCCTTCTCAGTCGTAGTGTAGTTCAATAAGCATTGTTGAGAGTCCTACTAGAGTAGGCATCACGTACTGCTTGTTATCAATGTTGTCCTAGGACAGCGCCTATGACAAAATCAGAAGCATCACACATGATTTCGAACAGCTTAGACCAATCCGGTGCAAATATGATTGGTGCAGAAATAAGCTCTCTTTTAAGCTTCTCCCAAGAATTCATACATTCAGCATCGAAAGTGCAGAACACATCCTTATTAAGCTAATAGATTAGTCAAGGGCCTAGCAATCTTGCTAAAATCCTTGATAAATTTTGGTAAAAACCGGCGTGTCTAAGAAGGATCTAATATCCTTCACGCCTTTGGGCATAGGAAGCTTAGCAATAACCTCAATCTTGGCTCTATCCACTTCAATTCCCTTCTTGGAGATTTCATGACCCAAGACAATTCCATGTTTTGCCATGAAGTGGCATTTCTTCCAGTTCAATGTCAGATTTTCTCAGCACAGCATTGGAGGACAAGTTCTAAATGGTGGAGATATGAGTGAACGAATCCGTAGAAGGAGAAATCATCCATGAAGATTTCTAAGAATCGTTCTACCATATCAGAAAAAAGACTCAACGTGCAACGTTGAAACGTTGCCGGGGCATTGCACAAGGCGAAAGGCATTCGACAATAAACAAATGCCCAAAATGGACATGTGAACATAGTCTTTTCTTGGTCCTCAGGAGCAATAGGAATCTGATTATACCCCGAGTAACCGTCCAAGAAATAGTAATACTCGTGGCCCGCCAATCGTTCAAGCATTTGATAAATGAAGGGGAGTGAAAAATGGTCCTTACGAGTTGCAGCATTAAGATTCCTATAGTCAACGCAAACTCGGATCTTTGTGGGAAGTCGAGTTTGGACCAACTCTTTGTTCTCATTTTTCACTACGGTAAAAACCAGATTTCTTTGAAACCGCGTGGACATGACTGACCCATTGGCTATCAGAAATGGGATAGATTATCCCATTATCTAAGAGTTTCACAATTGCAGCATGAACAGCCTCTTGCATTATAGGGTTAACCTACACTGCGGGCCTCTTTTAGGTGTAGCATCTTCATTAAGAGAATGCGATGTTGAACTATGGTTGGACTCAATCCCTTTATATCAGTCATAGTCAAACCAATGGCTTCCCTATATTTTATTAGAATTGCTTTAAGATCTTCTTCACCGTCATTTAAATGGGAGGCAATGATGATAGGAAAGGTCTCTTGTTTGCCTAGATAGACGTACTTGAGATGCACAGGTAAGGCTTTCAATTCTAAGGAAGAGGAAGGCTCACTGGAAGGATTAGTCAAATTTGTTGGCTCCATATTTGGTGAAATAGGGTTCGAGGCCCAATTCACAGCTGACTCAACAACCTGATCAAGATTAAAGTCGTCAGGCTCTAACCTGAATTCACACTCAGTTTCTAATTTCAATACTTCCCTGTGTTCACTTGTTAAGTTCTCTATGAGGTTGACTTCAAAGTTTGGTCCTCAACATCACGGGGTTATTTTCCTAGGTTGAAGACATTGACTTCTCTAGTTATGTCCCCAAAGGTTAACCTCATGGACCCATTCCTACAATTGATGATGGGACCCATTCCTACAATTGATGATGGCATTGGCAGTAGTAAGGAATGGTCGTCCTAGGATAACATGAGTTTGAGCCCTAGGATTGGACACAGGTTGTGTCTCTAGAACTATGAAATCAACGGGGTAAATAAACTCCCCGACCCAGATAAGGACATCATTAATTTCTCCTTTTGAAACTTTAACTGAACGGTCAGCCAGTTGGATAGTGACTCGAGTTGGACGAAGATCACCCAACCGAGTTGTTGATAAACTGAGAATGGAAGCAAGCTGATACTTGCTCCCAAATCAAGAAGTGCACGACTAATCTCGGCTTGTCCTATGGTGCAGGCAATGGGGGGACAACTGGATCCTTGTACTTGACAGGGATCGGACCTCACAGCAGCTCACTAATGTTAGTGGCTAAGAAGACCTTTTTGGGTACATTAGTCTCTCTCTTCTTGGTGCACATGTCCTTAAGAAAACTTAGCATAGGATGGGACTTGTTGGATGCATCAAGAAGTGGCACATTTATCTTAACTTGATTAAATATCTTAATTATCTTATCCATGTGTGGATTTTGCTTATTGTTTTTCAGCCTATTAGGAAATGGTACTATAGGCTGGTGCACCTGACTGGTTGACTTATCTTTTTCAGATTCGTCAGATTTAGGAGGAGTGGGATTAGATGAGGTGATGCTTGATTATGGTTGTGCTGAATGGGATTGGTTGGTGTTGACACTTGATTATCAACTTTCTTTTCTGATCTCAATGTATGAACAACGTTACATTGATTTAATGATTGATCCTCAATCAAATGAGCTTGTTGAGAATTCCTAGGATTGGTTATTGGCTGACTAGGCAAGGTACCATTTGTCTCTCATTCTGTGGAGTGCTAATTGGCTCATTTGAACCTCTAGCCTCTGTATAGTTTGCACGAGAGAATCTTAGTTCTTCATGTATCTTTCCATGTTTCTCTCAAAGTCAGTCATTCTCCTTTCTAGTTGAGGATTCTGGAAGGAAGATAGTGGAGCTTGGTTGGGAAAGTTTTGTTGATAGTTTTAAAAGTTAGGTGATGGTTGGGAGACTTATTGTGGAAATGAAAAAGTTGGGTTGATGATTGGAAGAACTATTGGCATGATGGAAGTGGCTTGCATGATTTGACCGTGAGTGGTCATTGTTATTTTGGCTCATGAGAATTCGGGTGATTTCTCCAGCCAGGATTGTACGTTGGTGCGTAAGAATTATTGTTCGGCCTTGAAAAGGCCGCATTCATCGGTTCAGGGTATTGTTTGCTGAGCCTGAAACACAGGACACTCCTCAAACACATGATTCATAGCTTGACAGTAAGTACAGCCCGGAGTTGAAAATTGGTTTGGGCTGACTTGATTGACTTGACTCGGTTCCATAGTTTCTAAAGCTTCCAGTCTCTTGCTAGGTTAGCTAACTTAGCCTCATTAGCTATGGATGATTCAATAGAATGAAGACCTCCTTTTGAAGAGATGGAGTTTGAGTCCTTGAGGTTCACTAGTAGGTTCCCATTGGATGGTCTTTTCAGCTAGATTCTCATATAAATCCAATTCTTCATTTTCATCCTTCTGCAAGAATCCCCCTTGGCACATACTTTCTAAGAGGGTCTTGGTAGAATAGTCTAAACCGTCATAAAGAATTGGGCATTATCGCTATTTCTCTATTCCATGATGAGGATATTGGACAAGGAGGTCTTAAAACGTTCAAAGTACCTCCAAAACGTTGCACTAGGTTCTTACTTGAATTGCATGATGTTCTTCCTAATGAGAGCGATCTTATGAATGGATAGAATTTCTTCAAGAAGACCTTGATGAAACCATCCCAAAATGTGATAGAGCCGGTCGCTAAGCTGTAAAGCCATTTCTTGGCTAAGTCCTTAAGAGCGAAAGGGACAAATCTCAATCTAATAGCATCATCTACAAGGTGTGAAATTTTCATCATTAGACATATTTCCTCAAATTCTCTTATGAAGTAGTAAGCATCTTCGGACTCTAAGCCATAAAACTTGGGGAGTGTGTTGATGAACTGAGACTTGAGTTCAAAATATATTCACCAACTGATGAAAGTTGGATGCAAGATGGAAGTGAGGTTCTAATGGGATAGAACCTATCCTGCAAAGATGTCGATTGAGCCATAACTGGATCAGGTCTTGGTCAAACTTAGGTGGTGATGTGTTCTAGTCAACCTAGAAGATTAGGGTTTCTTGACCACACTTGCATACACAAATACAATCACAAACAAGTTTACCAATAGTCAACAAGAGTAATCAACCAAGCCTAGTCTAAGGTAATCTTGACCTAGACAACTCTTAACTGGTTGATTGTCCACAGGAGATATAATGCAGACTTTGACCACAAGCTGATCAGTTAGGTCAGGGCAAGATTGGTGGGAGGTATCCGTGCAAAAGCGACGGGCCTAATTAAGCCAAATCACCAGCCTTCGGGGTTTCGCCCCGCAATCCCTTTCCTAGACACTGATTTAGCAGGAGTCAAATTCTAACACCTTCCCCTTAGAATAATCTCCTAGTGAGTTCGAGATGTCCCTAAGGCCAACGTCTATCAGATTTTACTTAGGCTTAGATTGTACGTGCTTGGAGATGGTTTGTGGGCTAAGGAAGGGTAATGACTTCCCAACCTTATCTTGATTTAAGTTTTGGCCTTAGAATTGATTGTGCAAAGTGTGCAACATATAGAAAAGTAACATTCAAAAGTAAATATCACCAAGAATATTTCCTAAACTATATGCTATGCATACGTACCTTGTCTCTAGCTATCTTCAACAGTAATTATAAAATAAACGTAATTAGACAAATGCCTAGAATGCAAGTCTAAACGTTTTTTAAGTAATTAACAATCACTCAAATTACTGTTGGATTAAAACAGAGATTGTGAATAGCAGATATAGCAAGAATAATAACACACAAAAACTTAATTTTTGCAAGCAATATGTCCTGTAAAAAAGAGTTTTAGTAGTCCAACAAAAATTTCAAACTTGCGCTGCAATTGCTTAAAATTCTGTTTCCTACTTTCGAGAGTAGGGCACAGAATACTAAGCATTCTCTTGCAAAGCTTGAGTGCTAAATCTGAATCTTGACGTCTCTAAAATAAGACACCAAACTTGTTAAAAAAACAAACACACCGTTCTCTCCCCGGCAATGACACCAAAATTTGATTGTAAAATGGAAGAGCAAGGAATTACCGTGTAGCTTTGGGCTAACGGGTCGTGTCCACGAGGAGGAATGCGATAGAAGCTTTTGGTGTTTTTGTTAAGTAACAAAGAATGAAGATGGTGTCTTTCTTTTAAGTTGAAAAAGAGAATGGAGAAAAGGGAGATGATTAAAAGAAAAATTGCAAATTTAGAGAAGGCTTTGGAAAAGGTGATTTAAAAAGCTTTGAGAAGAGATTTGTTGTTTTAATATAAGAAAAAGAAGATTTGGGCTCACTATCTCACTACTCAACGATGTGTTCTTCTTTTGAAATCCTTGTGCCTCAACTTGATCATAGGCAAAAACATAAGATTGAGTTTAGAAAGTTTTAAGCAAAGTACATAAGATAGTTTGGAAAAGTTAACTCTTTTCTTTAAGAAATCGTCTTAAGTTGAATGTAAATTATCAAGTAGTTCAAGTATGAGATTGATTGCTAAAATGAAAGAACAATCAAAGAGTTAAGAAATTATCGTGTAGCTTGTGGCTAACGGGTCGTGTCCACGAGGAGGAATGCGATGAAAGCTTTTCGGTGTTTCGTTTAATAACAAAGAATTGTGCTCGTTTTTTAATTGAAAAAGGGAATGGAAAGAAGGAGATGAAAAAGAGAAATTGCAACTTTAGAGAAGGCTTTGGAGAAGGTGATTTAAAAAGCTTAAAAATTGTTTGGTTGATTATAATAAGGAAGAAAATCTGGGCTCACTATCTCACTACTCAACCGTTTATTCTTCTATTCAATCCTAAGTGCCTCAACTTGATCATAGGTAAAACTTAAGGTTGACTTTAGAAAGTTTAAAGTAAAGCACATAAGATGGTTGGAAGAGTTCATTCTTTCTTTAAGAAATCGTTTTGAATCGAATATTAAATCATCAAGCGCGAAGAAGCAAGTATGAAATAAAAATAGTTCAAGAAATGTTCTTAAAAGAAGTAGGAGTTTAAAGATCCAAACCCATCCTCATGTGCCTTCAAGAACACTTTCAAGAAGAAAGGCTTTAAGTTAGGCATGCAAATGAGTCATTGGTCTTTTTCATTAAAATCAGAAGAGAAGAAGAATGGAGAGAGGTACAATAGTGAGCCCAGAAAACCGATTTAGCTACTCATGGAAGACAAAGAAGAAGGCAAGTAAATAACGCAAGACATACCGTAATATGAGTGGAGAAAAATGTGGCTCGATTCTTATATTGATGTCACTTCAATCTTCAAGTACAAGCTCTCAATTCCTCTCTCTCACAAGTATTTGTACTGGACTACAAATTGCAAAACAAGAATACAACTTTTGTACTATCTAACAAAGAGCCTAAATCCTTAGAAAATAAACAAAAATTCTAATCCTAGTCCGCTCCATTTTCAGTACAAAACCCTAGCTTTTATAGGCAAAACCTCAGAGGGAATGGAGTGAGGAGATAAGGGGAGCAAACGCTCCCCTTATCTCCACCAACAAGCCGCGGATCCGCGGCTTGGGCCACGAATCCTCGCCTGGATGTGGCCAATTGGCCACATCCAGGTGGAGGGATGGTTGGCGTGGCTTTGTGCTTCCTTTTGTCTTGTTGGATTTGCTGTTTCAGCTCCCTGATTTGACGAAACAATCTTTGATTTGTTGGCTTCAACGCTTGATTTGGGAGGATTCATTTCAACGGTTTTCAACCTCTCTGATATGCCAAGATTTGCCCTGATTCCCTGGTTTCGAATTTATTCTGAATTAAATGGGCTTTCGGGCTCATTTCTCTGGCCTATCCTTTAGCAATGGGCCTGCATTTTATAAAGAACAATAGGACTTATTAATATGATTTATTTAGATAACAAGCATGAAAATGTGACAATATGTATGCAATATATGTGACCGATCACACCCCCACACTTATCTTTTGCTCGCCCTCGAGCAAAATATCAAAACTAATCTTAATCAATTATTAGACCACTTCGCAGGTCACTTGATTGTACTGAGCATGTGCAACAAGCCGTTAAACCTCTAGGTTACCCCTAGAGGACGAGTTTTGTCTCGTGAGGGTTTTCAGTGGATTGCACCCACAAAATCCATAAAGAAAGAGAAAAAAGTTAGTATTTTTGAAAAGCATTTTTAAAGGAGAAAATATTTGAAGTATATTGTAAGAGTTTAAGTAATCTACAAGTTATAGGAATATCAAATTTTTCATTCTGAAACTCAGTCTCTACTCAAAAACATGTCATCAATCAAAGTAATGAGTCAAATTGAACTTCTTATCTAGTCTATTAATTTACCCTGAGTCATATGCACTATGTGACTGTGAAGTTTGACTAAGGGTTCTTTAACATTAACTCCTATGCCTTATTTATATTTATTTATTGGTGGAATTTATTCCTTAATTTCATTAGGCTTTCTAATCTGCCAACGTAACGAGCCTTTATTCGGTGACACCCAAACCGGACAGTTTTAGGGCACCAGGTGAGAAAACACCCATAAGGACTTAAACAATCGAGCAGACAAGGCCACGAAACTAAGGTTTTTATTTATAAAATGTACCCCTTTTAGGCGTGAATACTTATGCTTCATGAGACACAAATATCCAGCTTAATCAGAGGATTTATATATATATATTTTTCAAACTTATTTAATTATCTTTTACATAAATACCAAGGCTTGCTTAGGCCAAAGCACCTAACTAATCAATAATTAGATTTGTTTATTATTATTTTTCTCTTTTTTTTTATATAAGGCATAAGAGTCTTTGTTTTAAACCCTAAGTGTGTAAGTGTATAAAGTGTGCATATTTCATCAAGGTAAAGATGAAGACTAAATTACTTTCACAAATTTTCTTCCTAACCCTAAAAATCAAACAAGTCATCTTATTTTGACCAAGTGTAAGAAATTCTAATTATGATTTCCTATTCCTTAAAATTGACTTAATTTCTTACAAAAATATATCAAAATATTATTCTTACCTTTCAAAAAGGTTTTTTTTTTTTTACATTTTACATTTTTTTTGAAGTTATATTAGTCATGTTAGAATATATTAGTCATGTTAGAACCCTCCCCCACACTTATCTCATGCATTGTCCCCAATGTATGAAAGAAATGTATACATGCATGAAATGAAATGTAAAAGAGGTGCATATATTATACAAAAATATGTACAACATCAAGTTCTCCTACACCTAGATCATTTTCGGTCTTATCCCTCTAGCTCTCTTCCCGTCATTCCAATGTGTCCTCTTTATAGGGCATAGTGGGGAGGCCAATTTTTCTGTCATTTTAGCTCTCTTCCTCCTCAGTCTCAACTTCTTTAGGTTTTCCTTCCTCACATTTCTACATTCATTATTCAAAAATTGATCACCACCACACTTCTCAGTTGGAACTTTTGTTGGCCCAATGGCCTATCACCCTAGTTTTGATGATGATCAACTCATGAAGTTATGTTCACTAATGATCTTGTGTTTAATTAGTGACAGATTCATTATCAAGATCTTAGTAGGTGCATAGCTCAACAAAGGATAATATGTCAAGATTTAGAGCTAGCACGGCGTGATCCAAGGAGTTTTTGGATTAAGCTTGGACCAAGTCAAGAAGATGAGAAGACTTCAAGGGAAGGCTTCAAGATCAAGACTTGTGTCTAGGTATAAGATTTTTATGTTTTAGATAAAATGTAAAGGATAGAATAGGGTGGATTGCTCAAGTATTTATCACACACACACTCTTTATTTAATTGTCTTTTCATAAAAGAATTTTCAGATTAGAAATGACTTTCATTTTGGAAAAACATAGTTTTAGTTTTTGGTATTCAAAGTTATATGTTTCAACCAAAACCTTATGTAGAGCTTAATGTCAAAAACATAGATATTTCATCTTGATTGTGTAATGGATCATATCCATACACACTATGCTTTAAAAGTATATCTTGTTTTTGTATTTGATGAAGATTTGGAAAAACATGTTTTTGGAAAAATATTGTTTTGGAAAAACAGTTTTTATCATGAGCCAAATATTTCTAAGTTACAAAAATAGTCCAATCTTTATAACATGCCTTGATTTTGTGCAAGCATGTTTGTATATCAAAGTATATTGGTAAAACTATTTTTGTAGATTTTTAAGTATTTTATGGGATTTTATATGAGCCAAAAAGACAAACTTTTTAATCCCAGAAAAAATTGTTTCAGGCTTCAGCTAGTCGATTATACTAGCTTATATTTCGACTAACCCTGAAGTCGGTCGACCGGGTCGGTCGACCGACGTGCACGGACGTGCACGTTTGATCTAGCTGTGTGCCGGCGAGGGTGGGGCGGTCGATCGGAATTCAGAGACTTGCTCTCTGTTTTTCTGGGTCGACCGGGTCGGTCGACCGGTGGCTCCAACGGTCGGATTTTTGACCGTTGGCGGTCGACCGGGCCGGTCGACCGGCAGCTCTGACAGACCCCAACGGCTATATTTTTCTGGCCTATAAATTTGGGGGTTTGGTCATTGTTTTGAGCTAAGATTTTGGAGACTCTTAGAGCCAGTTTTTCCCATTCATTCCAGAAGTTTTCTCCACAAAATAGAGAGCAAATATTTCCTATCTAAAGGGAAGATTTTAACAAGAGTGTTTAAAGTGATTTCTTGAGTTTTTCACCATAGTTCTTTCCTTGCTTTCTCACAATCACTTGAGCTATCCATTGCCTTATCTATCCATAGGATTGTGTTGTGAGAGTTTGTAATTGGTGATCAAAGTGTTGTAGATCACCAAAGATTTCATCTTTGTACTTGAGGAGACGGGCAAGTGTGCTCGTGGTGGTTTAGAGTTCTTGTGTGAACTCGGTGGTTTGAGGTGCGGCCTCGGCGAGCTAGTGAGCTTGCGTGTGTACGGGACTAGGGAGTCCGAGGGCTTGTAGGTGTTGCGGCACCGAGGAGAGATCCATTGGGATCTTGCATAGTGGAAATCCTTCGTGTGTCGAAGGCGGGGATGTAGAGCAAATGTGCTCGAACCTCGAAACATACCCTTGTGTTTGCGATTGCCATCTCTCTCTCTATCTCCTTTATGTCTTGCATAGCTTATATTGTCTTTACATTTACATGCTTGATATATCTGTGTGCATAATGATATATATACTTGCGTGGGATTGTTGCTAACACTTGTATTCAACCAAGAGAGCCAACGCGGCACCTCAACCCATTCAAGGGGAATCTAGAGGAGTTTGTCCAGAGCCCTTCACGGGGAATTCGGCAACACTCTTTGGTTATACGTGGTGTTTAGTGTAAAAGTTTTAATTAGGTCATAATTGTTTTAGCTTCCGCATTATTTGGCATTAAGTGACCATTAGATTAGCCATCACCTATTCACCCCCCCTCTAGGTGAACTTACAATTGGTATCAGAGCTAGTGCTCTTGATATTGGGTCTAACAACCTAGAGTTAAAGATCCTCATTTAGGCTAATCACAATATTTTGACACACACTATGGACTTCATGTCACCACCCACTTTGACATTCTTAACATCCAAATTTGGAAGGTTAAGATGTCTTTGTACCTCAAAGCCTTAGGTTTTCATGTATATCTTGCCACTACTAATAATGCATATTGTTTAGATGGTAAGAATTTTGAGGCTAACTCAAAAGCCCTTAATGCTTTAAAGTCTACCTAGATGATGTTTATTTATCTAGAGTTGCTAATATTGATTCGGCTTTTGTAGTATGGAACACCCTCACCTCCCTTGGCGAAAAGGATCTATACTATGCGGGGAGCGATTCGGACGTTGGAAGCGACATCTCCAACGTATGCTATATGGTCCAAGGGGATAACCCCTTTGAGGTAAACTCCGAATCCGATGATGAGGACATGTCATATGATGAGCTCACTTCATTTTGCCAAACAATTCTTGAAAAATATGACATGCTTAAGAAAGAAAATAAAATTTGAAAAAGAACATTGCTTGCATGCATATAGAACAAGATTCATTTAAATCTAACATTGCATGTTTAGAAAAAGATAATAAAAATTTGAAAAAGAATTTTAATGCCATGCTTAATGAAAAGGATTCATTAGAAAATAAAATGGCATGCTTAGAAAAGGAAAATAAAGATTTGAAAAATGAGAATGGTTCCTTGCTTTCTAAATTGAATGATTTATGTGAAGGGAACACTACTTTGAAAAATAAAATTGATTTGGTGAAAAAACAAAGAGAAGTTGTTTTCAAGAAAATAAATCTTTGAAAAGAAAATTTTGTGAAAAAGAAAAGGATTTTGTTTCACAAAAGAAAAAGAAAAATGATTCTTTATCTCATCATGCTTTTCATGCCACCACTAATGAGATTAAAGATTTGAAAAATAAAATGGATGGTTTGAGTTCCACTTTGAACTCTTGTGCTTTTAATCATTCTAGGTTGGAGTCAATGTTTTCAAAGAAACAAACTCCACACATTCATGCACATCATAACCATGCATTTGCTTATGTTGCACAACATGATCACACTCCTACACATAAGCATACTAAGGTGTACATATGTACACATTGTGGCCGCAAAGGTCATTTAGCAAAATATTGTTATGATAGATTAGATCATTATAATTTTGCTAAGAATAAGAATTTTTTGGTGCCTTACAACAAGTCTAACCCCAAAGGACCCAAGAAAATATGGGTACCAAAACCCCCACCTTTTGCTTTTGATGTAGGTGAGGGCTCTCACAAAACGTGAGAGGATTGGTGCCTTGGTAGTGGATGCACTGGACATGATGGACATACTTTTGGGATGCATCACTATCAAGGAGTTTTGGTGGGACAACCACCATGATAGGAGCTTTGGAGTTGGTGACAATCTCTAAACTCTTATTTTTATGTACATGCTAGTTCTTTTATCATATTCATAGCATGTTCATGTTTATGATTTATTGTGCTTCATGTGGTAATAACATGCTTAGATGAAGTTTTTATCAAACTTGTATCATACATGTACAAATAGTGAGCTACATTTGTTTTATATATGGTGCACTTCATGCTCATTTGTACCCACTATATGCATATGTATAGGCTAGTTTTGATGATTCTCATTTATACATGCTTTGCCAATTTTTATGCTTTACTTCATGTATATGTATTTTAATTCAAATCTAATAAATATACATGTATACCCATGAGTCTCTTGCTTTCATGCAAACATCATTAATAGACTCTTTTATTTGGGATATGTATGCATATTATTAGAATTGGATAGATCATACATATACCTAGAAGCTTGTTGATTTTATGGAAAATGATTTTTTTTTAAATATGTGACTTATGATCTTTTTGAGCTTCATTGACTATTTTCATAAAAATGCTATTTACATGATCGTTTAACACTCACACTTTTGTTAAAAACATTTTGAGCCTTATAGACCATGAGTGCTTAAATTTTTATGTATCTAGTTATGTTTATGAAAACATAAGATTTGATATATTTGAAGGATCTTTAACTAGTTTTTCAAAAACAATTTATACTAGTTATTTATTCTTCAAATATTTTTTTGAGATTGACACATGATTCTATTTTTCTCAAAATTGATGCTTCATGATTTGAATATTAGTTTATATGTTAGTTTTTGTCAACACTAGGATTATACTTGTACATATCGTGGGCCACAATAAATCTATTTATATTGTGCTTGAATGCTTATTTGAACCCATGAAATGTGCTTGTATTGCTTGGTTTTGATGATACATACATTTTTAAACTTGTATTCCCACTTTTTGGATTTGATTTATGATCATGTGTTTTTCATTTCATGTATATGTGTATTTTGCCAAACTTTAAGATATACATGTATACCTCTTGAGTCATTTGCCTTTCATGCAAATCTATATATATGGACTCAATTGTGTTTTGGGATATGTGTGTATACTTCTTGTGTTGTCAAAACATACATATACCTTGAAATATAATTTTTTTTAAAATTTTTGGGTAGATTACACAATGAGATATACACTTGAACTTACCTTATGTCAATTGGTATCATTGGATCATTTCAATTGGTATCAATATGATTATCTTTTTGTATATACTCATGTTTTGATTATATGTATGTATGCTTTCAAATTCAAATTATATCAATTTCTATTGGTATTTCCTTTTCATACATATATGTGATATTTGTGCCTAGTAAAATTGTCTTACATATTTAAAGCACAAAGGTTATTAATGCTAAGCTAAATTCAAATCTTATTTTTCAAGCTTATGCATTAGTTTTTAAATTGGTATCAATATGGTTGATCATTACCTTACTATTGATCACTATTTTACAATTGATCATTTTCAAAATTGATATCAAAATTCAAAATTGTTTTATCGAGAGAATTCAAAATTTTGTTTGATAAGAGAAATTCAAAATTTTTGATTTGTATTTCCTATATGCAAGGAGAGCTTAACATCCTTCTTACATATGGATTCATGTTGAGTATATTATAAATTGAGGAGCTTGACAACTCTTCTTTATATGATATACGTGTGTAGGGGGAACTTCACATCTCCTTTTATGCATTACATAATATGTGTTATGTGAGTTAGGGCTTGTCATCCCTTCTTCATGTAATGCATATGTGTAGGGAAGCTAACTTAGCGTCTTCCTCTTCATGAATGTATATCGCATATACATCTTTATTGGTTACCCTCCCCTTGATTTCTTTGCTTTTGACAAGATTTGTTTGATTTCACTTTGAACCCTTTGTTGATGATTGACAAAAAGGGGAGAAAGATTTTGAGTTTATATGCATACTTGTGTTTAGCTTTCTCATGCATAACAAATAAACATAGATATACATAATAAGATTTTATGTTTATGCATATATGTTTTGTTTTGCAAATAGGAGAAAAAGAATTTGATATGTTTTATCTCCATACATTTGCATACATATTTATGAGCTTCATTGTCATATATTATTATTTATGTCTATGCATGAGTTAAGGGGAGCTTCTTTGAAGCTTTACTTTAATCCATGCATATATAACTTCATGAGTTTTGTCATCATCAAAAAGGGGGAGATTGTTGGCCCAATGGCCTATCACCCTAGTTTTGATGATGATCAACTCATGAAGTTATGTTCACTAATGATCTTGTGTTAATTAGTGACAGATTCATTATCAAGATCTTAGTAGGTGCATAGCTCAACAAAGGATAATATGTCAAGATTTAGAGCTAGCACGGCGTGATCCAAGGAGTTTTTGGATCAAGCTTGGACCAAGTCAAGAAGATGAGAAGACTTCAAGGGAAGGCTTCAAGATCAAGACTTGTGTCTAGGTATAGAGATTTTTATGTTTTAGATAAAATGTAAAGGATAGAATAGTGGTGGATTGCTCAAGTATTTATCACACACACACTCTTATTTAATTGTCTTTTCATAAAAGAATTTTCAGATTTAGAAAAGACTTTCATTTTGAAAAAACATAGTTTTGGTTTTGGTATTCAAAGTTATATGTTTCAACCAAAACCTTATGTAGAGCTTAATGTCAAAAACATAGATATTTCATCTTGATTGTGTAATGGATCATATCCATACACACTATGCTTTAAAAGTATATCTTGTTTTTGTATTTGATGAAGATTTGGAAAAACATGTTTTTGGAAAAATATTGTTTTGGAAAAACAGTTTTTATCATGAGCCAAATATTTTTCAGTTACAAAAATAGTCCAATCTTTTATAACATGCCTTGATTTTGTGCAAGCATGTTTGTATATCAAAGTATATTGGTAAAACTATTTTTGTAGATTTTTAAGTATTTTATGGGATTTTATATGAGCCAAAAAGACAAACTTTTTAATCCCAGAAAAATTGTTCAGGCTTCAGCTAGTCGACTTATACTAGCTTCTAAGTCGACTAACCCTGAAGTCGGTCGCGACCGACGTGCACGGACGTGCACGTTTGATCTGGCTGTGTGCCGGGTGACCGGGGCGGTCGACCGGAATTCAGAGACTTGCTCTCTGTTTTTCTGGGTCGACCGGGTCGGTCGACCGGTGGCTCCAACGGTCGGATTTTTGACCGTTGGCGGTCGACCGGGCCGGTCGACCGGCAGCTCTGACAGACCCCAACGGCTATATTTTTCTGGCCTATAAATTGGGGGTTTGGTCATTGTTTTGAGCTAAGATTTTGGAGACTCTTAGAGCCAGTTTTTCCCATTCATTCCAGAAGTTTTTCTCCACAAAATAGAGAGCAAATATTCCTATCTAAAAGGAAGATTTTAACAAGAGTGTTTAAAGTGATTTCTTGAGTTTTTCACCATAGTTCTTTCCTTGCTTTCTCACAATCACTTGAGCTATCCATTGCCTTATCTATCCATAGGATTGTGTTGTGAGAGTTTGTAATTGGTGATCAAAGTGTTGTAGATCACCAAAGATTTCATCTTTGTACTTTGAGGAGACGGGCAAGTATGCTCGTGGTGGTTTAGAGTTCTTGTGTGAACTCGGTGGTTTGAGGTGCGGCCTCGGCGATCTAGTGAGCTTGCGTGTGTACGGGACTAGGGAGTTCGAGGGCTTGTAGGTGTTGCGGCACCGAGGAGAGATCCATTGGGATCTTGCATAGTGGAAATCCTTCGTGTGTCGAAGGCGGGATGTAGAGCAAGTGTGCTCGAACTCGAAACATACCCTTGTGTTGCGATTGCCATCTCTCTCTCTCTCTATCTCCTATATCTTGCATAGCTTATATTGTCTTTACATTTACATGCTTGATATATCTTGTGTGCATAATTGATATATATACTTGCGTGGGATTGTTGCTAACACTTGTATTCAACCAAGAGAGCCAACGCGGCACCTCAACCATTCAAGGGGAATCTAGAGGAGTTTGTCCAGAGCCCTTCACGGGGAATTCGGCAACACTCTTTGGTTATACGTGGTGTTTAGTGTAAAAGTTTTAATTAGGTCATAATTGTTTTAGCTTCCGCATTATTTGGCATTAAGTGACCATTAGATTAGCCATCACCTATTCACCCCCCCTCTAGGTGAACTTACAACTTTCTCACTATGAATGCCTAGGAATTCTAACTCAGTTCCATATATCTCCACAAAGTTTAGGTCAACACTTTCCCCTAGAGATGTGTATTAACCAAAAGATCCCTAGTTGGTTCATCCAAACACATGAGTTCTTCTTCGAAGAGGTTTCAAAAGAGTATGTCAATCGGAGGTTCTTGAACTATATTCTCATGTGATACATTATTGGTTGGCTCATCGAAAGTGAAGACATTCAAATCAAATTTCCCCTTTTTAAAGGGTACTTTAATATTAGGATCTCCGAATATGCCTTCTCATCAAGATAATCACATTCATTCTTAAATAATTCATTAAGAAACAACGACTTATCTTCTATATCTTCACTCTCTTTATCACAAATTATTTTCAACAAAGTTTACCTCAAATGTTTGATCTCTTATCTTACGAGGTTGTTTTTCTAGGGTTCAAGACATTGACTTCTCTAGTCATGTCCCCAAAAGTTAACCTCATGGACCCATTCCTACAATTGATGATGGCATTGGCAGTACCAAGGAATGGTCGCCCTAGGATAACAGGAGTTTGAGCCCTATGATTGGAGTTAGACACAGGTTGTGTCTCTAGAACTATGAAATCAACAGGGTAAATAAACTCCCCAACCCGGATAAGGACATCATTAATCTCCCCTTTTGGAACTTTCACTGAACGATCAGCCAGTTGGATAGTGACTCGAGTTGGACTAAGATCGCCCAACCCGAGTTGTTGATAAACTGAGAATGGAAGCAAGTTGATACTTGCCCCCAAGTCAAGAAGTGCACGACTAATCTCGGCTTGTCCTATTGTGCAGGCAATAGTTGGACTACCTGGATCCTTGTACTTAACAGGGATCGGACCCGATAGTAGCTCACTAATGTTAGTGGCTAAGAAGACCCTTTTAGGTACATTAGTCTTTCTCTTCTTGGTGCACATGTCCTTAAGAAACTTAGCATAAGATGGGACTTGTTGGATGGCATCAAGAAGTGGCACATTTATTTCACTTGATTAAAGATCTCAATTATCTATCCATGTGTGGATTTTGCTTATTTTTTCAGCTATTAGGAAATGTGCTATAGGCTGGTGCACATCACTGGTTGACTTATCTTTTTCAGATTCATCAAATTTAGGAGGAGTGGGATTAGATGAGGTGGATGCTGAAGTGTGATTGTGCTGACTAGGATTAGGTGGTGTTGACACTTGGTTATCAACT
This sequence comes from Agave tequilana, assembly GCA_038442645.1. Lineage (NCBI taxonomy): Eukaryota > Viridiplantae > Streptophyta > Magnoliopsida > Asparagales > Asparagaceae > Agave > Agave tequilana. The sequence continues at coordinate 22,106 of JAVJIF010015690.1, forward strand.
TTCTTTCCCGACCTCAATGTATGAACAGCATTACATTTATTCAGTGATTGATCCTCAACCAAATGAGCTTGTTGTGAATTCCTAGGATTCATAATGGTTGACTGGGCAAGGTACCCTTTGCCTCTCATGTTGTGGATTGGCTAACTGACTCATTTGACCCTCTAGCCTCTGTATTGTTTGCATGAGGGAATCTTGGTTCCATGTACCTTTTCATGTTTCTCTCAAAATCAGTCATTCTCCTTTCGAGTTAAGGATTCTGAAAGGAAGATGGTGGAGCTTGGTTGGGAAAATTTTGTTTATAATTTAAAAAATTGTTGGGAGAATTGTGAGGGTGATTGGAAAAGTTGGGTTGATGATTGGAAGAATTATTGGAATGATGGAAGTGGCTTGCCATGGTTTGACGTGGGTGGTCATTTTTTGTTGGCTCCATGAGAAATTTGGGTGATTTCTCCAGCCAGGATTGTACGTTGAAGCGTAAGGATCATTGTTCGGCCTTGAAAATGCCGCATTCATCGGTCAGGAAAGTGTTGGTGAGCTTGAAATACAGGACACTCCTCAAACACATGATTCATGGCTTGACAGTAAGTACAACCCGGAGTTGAAAATTGGTTTGGGCTGACTTGATTGACTGGACTTGGTTCCTTAGTTTCTAGAGCTTCCAGTCTTCTCGCTAGGTTAGCTAACTTAGCCTCGTTAGCTATGGATGATTCAATTGAATGGAGACCTCCTTTTCAAGAGATAGAGTTTAGATTTCTAGAGCTTTCACTAGTAGGTTCCCATTGGATGGTCTTTTCAGCTAGATTCTCATATAAATCCCATCCTTCATGCTCATCCTTCTGCAAGAATCCCCCTTGGCACATTCTTTCTAAGAGGGTCTTGGTCGAGTAGTCTAAACTGTCATAAAGAATTTGGCATTGTCGCCATTTCTCTATTCCACGATGAGGACATTGGACAAGGAGGTCTTTGAAGCGTACAAAGTACCTCCAAAACGGTTCACTAGGTTCCTGGTTGAACTGCATGATATTTTTTCCTAACGAGAGCGATCTTGTGAATTGGATAGAATTTCTTCAAGAAGACCTTGATGAAACCATCCCAAGATGTGATGGAGCCGGCCGCTAAGCTGTAGAGCTATTTCTTGGCTAAGTCCTTAAGAGCAAATGGGACAAATCTCAACCTAATAGCATCATCTGCAAGGTGTGAGATTTTCATCATTAATCATACTTCCTCAAATTCTCTTATGAAGAAATAGGCATCTTCGGACTCTAAGCCATGGAACTTAGGGAGTGTATTGATGAACTGTGGCTTAAGCTCAAAGTTGTGTTCACCAACCGATGGAAGTAGGATGCAGGATGGAAGTGATGTTCTAATGGGATAGAACCTATCCTGCAAAGATGTCGGTCGATCCATAACCGAATCTGGTCTTGTTTCGAACTTGGGTGGTGATGTGTTTCTAGTTACCTAGATGAATTAGGGTCTCTTGACCACACTTGCATACACAAACATAATCACAAACAAGTTCACCGATAGTCAAGAAGAGAAAACAACCAAGCCTAGTCTAAGGTAACCTTGACCTAGACAACTCCTAACTGGTTGATTGTCCACAGGAGGTATTGTTCGGAAAGTTTAATTGTATTGAAAAGAGGTTTAGAGTAAATCGTGGTTGCCGTGTACTGATGATCAAGAACTTCGAATGTTATGCAGGTTTACTTTGCTCCTTCTGAATCACCGTTCGTAGCATAAGCTAGGACGGGTCGTATCCGCAGGGAGGGTTAGCGATAGAAGCATTCAAGGTTTGTATTGAAATCTTTGTGAAGAAAAATGAAGGTTCTTCTTTGTTTTATGAAATGGAAAATAAAACGATGTGGAAGGTGAGTGAAAAATCTTTGGGTGTTGTGTAAAAGAAAAGAAGAAACGAGAATAAAGATGAAGGAAAACGGAGATGTTTGTAAAAGAAGAAGTTTTTAGAAGAGAGATTTTTAAGAGAGATTTTTAGGAATAAATAAAGAGAAACCATGACTAACTAACATTATAATTTACTAACTTACTACTCTCGTTGGGTGATGCATGCCTCATATTGAATCATCGGCAATGGTATGTCTTGCTTTACCAAGTCCTTGTGTTGTCCCATGTCGAAGGTGTTTCTCATCTAGGCTAGTTGCCTCCTTGAATCATTGGCTCCCTAAATAGATCTTCATTAGTGGAACAAGGATAGTTACTTTTAACAATGCTAAGAAACATACAAGATTCATTAGTCCATCAAAGCTATAATAAAGCAAGAATGAAATAAGAACTTGTAATGTAGTCATTGGCATAATGAAGTGCTCCATCTTCATGTTCCATCACGGCACTTGTTCTAAAGACAAGGCTCTAAGTGAGGCACATGAGTCATATGGAGGGAAAACTTAGCATTTGTAAAGAATAAAAAGCAACTCATCTTCATTGGGAGTGATATAGACTCGTAATTTGCAAGACTTGAAAGAAGATAGTATCCCAAGAATCATATAAGTCAGCAATTATCCAAGAGTTAGTAGTTAGTAAAATTAAAAGTTAGTTAGTCATGTTAATGAATTAGCTAGACATAGAGATAAAGAACAAAAGACAATTCATTGTAGAAGTGAAATAAAAGAAAGTACAAGCTTAAAAGAAAAACAATGCACTAGAACAAGAGAAGATGAAGATTGAAAGCTCGATCCTTGTATTGCGTTGTCACCGTCTCCAATTACAAAGATTGCTCACTCTCACTCTCTCTTTTCTGGATTCTAGAAGGAGAAAAAGAAAATTACATAAGAGACTAAAAGGAAAACCTAGAGAAACCCTAACAATTTCCCTATAAAAATAATGCTCTTTTCTCCTCCTTGATTACAGAGGCCCTAGAGGTGTATTTATAGTTTTCATGCGAGGAGGCCATCCCACTTTAGTCTCCGGATCAAACGCTGAAGTAACGGCCTAAAGATTGCCGCGGGTCCGTGGCCTGTGCCGCGTTTACGCGGCCGTTTTCTTGGCCGCTGCGCTAGCGGATTTTTGTGCCTTTCTGTTGCATCTCGTATCCTCAGTTGGATCTTGTAGAAACTGAGAATACGTTCTGGATCTTTTTAGACTTGGGCTTTTCTCTTGTGGGCTGCTTAAATGCTTCTTTAATTCCTCAAAAATCACAATTGTTGGGCCTCTTTCTCCATTATACATTGGACCTGAAAAAAGAGAGAAAAAAACAGTAAAAATTAACTATTTATTCATATAAAGTATAGCATAGTGGTAGAAAATGATGCATAAATGACTCCAATCAGGTATAATGTAGACTTTGACCACAAGCTAATCAGCCGGTCAGGGCAAGATTGGTGGGAGGTTATCCGTCAAAGACGTTCCTTAATTAAGTAACCACCAACCTTCGGGCTTTCGGCCCTCAATCCCCTTCCTAGACACTGATTTGACAGGAGTCAAATTCCAACACCTTCCCCCTTAGGATAATCTCCTAGTGAGTTCGAGATGTCCCTAAGGCCAACGTCTATCAGATTTTACTTAGGCCTAGGTTGTGCGTGCTTGGAGATGGTTTGTGGGCTAAGGAAGGGTAATGACTTCCCCACCTTATCTTGACTTAAATTTTGCCCTTAGAATTGATTTGTGCAAAGTGTGCAAGATATAGAAAAGTAGCATTCAAAAGCAAATATCATCCAAGAATGTTTCCTAAACTATATGCTATGCATACATACCTTGTCTCCAGCTATCTTCAAAAGTAATTGTAAAATAAACGTAATTAGACAAATTCCTAAAATGCAAGTCTAAACATTTTTTAAGCAATTAACAATTACTCAAATTACTGTTGGATTAAAACAGGGATGGTGGATAACAGATATAGCAAGAATATAACATACAAAAACTTAATTTTTTGCGAGCAATATGTCCTGCAAAAAAGAGTTTTAGTAGTCCAATGAAATTTTCAACTTTTGCAACGCAATTTCTTGAAATTCTGTTTCCTACTTTCGAAAGTAGGTGCACAAAATTTGCAAGTCTTCTCTTGCAAAGCTTGAATGTTAGATCTGAATCTTAAAGTCCTTGAAACAACACACAAAACTTGTTAAAAGACAAATACACCGTTCCCTCCCTGACAACGGCGCCAAAAATTGATTTCTAAAATGAAAGAACAATTAAAGAGTTAAGAAATTACCGTGTAGCTTGTGGCTAATGGGTCGTGTCCACGAGGAGAAATGCGATGAAAGCTTTTCAGTGTTTCGTTTAATAACAAAGAATTGTCCTCGTTTTTTAATTGAAAAAGAGAATGGAAAGAAGGAGATGAAAAAGAGAAATTGCAACTTTAGAGAAGGCTTTGGAGAAGGTGATTTAAAAAGCTTGAAAATTGTTTGGTTGATTACAATAAGGAAGAAAATCTGGGCTCACTATCTCACTACTCAACCGTTTATTCTTCTATTGAAATCCTAAGTGCCTCAACTTGATCATAGGCAAAACTTAAGGTTGACTTTAGAAAGTTTGAAGTAAAGCACATAAGATGGTTGGAAGAGTTCACTCTTTTCTTTAAGAAATCATTTTGAATCAAATGTTATATCATCAAGCGCGAAGAAGCAAGTATGAAATAAAAATAGTTCAAGAAACGTTCTTAAAAGAAGTAGGAGTTTAAAGATCCAAACCCATCCTCATGTGCCTTCAAGAACACTTTCAAGAAGAAAGGCTTTAAGTTAGGCATGCAAATGAGTCATTGGGTCTTTTTCATTAAAATCAGAAGAGAAGAAGAATTGGAGAGAGGTACAATAGTGAGCCCAGAAAACCGATTTAGCTACTCATGGAAGATAAAGAAGAAGGCAAGTAAATAACGCAAGACATACCGTAATATGAGTGGAGGAAAATGTGGCTCGATTCTTGTATTGATGTCACTTCAATCTTCTAGTACAAGCTCTCAATTTCTCTCTCTCACAAGTATTTGTACTGGACTACAAATTATAAAATAAGAATACAACTTTTGTACTATCTAAAAAAGAGCCTAAATCCTTAGAAAATAAACAAAAATTCTAATCCTAATCTTCGCTCCATTTTCAGTACAATACCCTAGCTTTTATAGGCAAAATCTCAGAGGGAAGGGAGTGAAGAGATAAGGGGAGCAAACGCTCCCCTTATCTCCACCAACAAGCCGCGGATCCGCGGCTTGGGCCGCGGATCCGTGGCCTGGATGTGGCCAATTGCCACATCCAAGTGGAGGGATGGTTGGCGTGGCTTTGTGCTTCCTTTTGTCTTGTTGGATTTGCTATTTCAGCTCCCTGATTTGACGAAACGATCTTTGATTTGTTGGCTTCAACCGCTTGATTTGGGAGGATTCATTTCAACCGATTTTCAACCTCTCTGATATGCCAAGATTTGCCCTGATTCCCTGGTTTCGAATTTATTCTGAATTAAATGGGCTTTCGGGCTCGTTTCTCTGACCTATCCTTTAGCAATGGGCCTGCATTTTATAAAGAACAATAGGACTTATTAATATGATTTATTAGATAACAAGCATGAAAATGTGACAATATGTATGCAATATATGTGACCGATCAGAGATAAAAACAAGTTCAAGAGACGTTTTTTTAAGAGAAGTGGAAGTTTAAAAATCCAAACCCATCCTCATGTGCCTTCAAGAACACTTTCAAGAAGAAATACTTAAGTTAGGCATGCAAATGATTCATTGGGTCTTCTCATCAAAACCATTCGAAAAGAAGAGGGTTCGGAGAGAGGAATAATAGTGAGCCCAGAAAACGGATTTAGCTACTCATGGAAGATGAAAAATAATGCAAGTAAATAAAGCAAGACATACTGTAAAATGGAGTGGAAGAAAAGATAGCTTGATCCTTGTATTAATGTCACTTCAGTCTTCAGAATACAATCACTCAATTCCTCTCCCTCACTGGTATTTGCACTAAACTACAAATTATAGAACAAAGATACAACTTCTATACTATCTAACAAAGGGCCTAAAGCCTTAAAAACAAAGAGAAAAACTAAATCTAAGTTCTGGTCCCATTTTCTGTACAAAACCCTACTTTTTATAGGCAAAACCCCAGAGGAAAAGGAGTGAGGATATAAGGAGAGCAAACGCTCCCCTTATCTCCACCAAAAAGTTGTGGATCCGTGACTTGGGTTGCGGATCCGCGGCCAAGATGTGGCCAAGTGGCCTCATTCTGGTGGAGGAGTAGTTGGCGCGGGCTTTGGTTCCCTTTTGTCTAGCTGGATTCACTGTTTCAGCTCCTAGATTAGACGAAACGAGCTTTGATTGTTGGCTTTAACCACTTGATTTGGGAAGATCCATTTCAAACTATTTTCAACCTCTCTGATTTGCCAAGATCTGTCATGATTCCCTGATTTCGAATTTATTCTGAATTAAATCAGAATTTGATGGGCTTTTGGGCTCGTTTCTCTTTCCTATCATTTAGCAATGGGCCTGCATTTTATAAAGAAAATTAAGACTTATTAATATGATTTTATTAGATAATAAGCATGGTAATGTGACAATATGTATGCAATATATGTGACCGATCACCAAGATTTGGTTGAGATTGAACATGCACACAAATACAAAATTTCAGAACTTTAAAATAGAGATGTGTAAGTGCTCAATTCTACCGCGATAGCAAGTGGCTATGCGGGTCGTGATCCACAAAGAGGGACTAGCGATGGAAGCTTTTTTAGTAAGTTTTCTTTTAAGATACAAAGGATGGTTAAAATTCTTATTTTAGTTCTTGTAAAGAAAAAGAGAAAAATTAGGTTAAAGTGATTTAGGAAGAAAGTGGTAGAATGAGAAGGTGGAGAAAATAGAAGTGATATGTAAAAAAAATACTGAAAAAGAGTGAAAGAGATTTGGAAGATTGTGGTGTTGGTAATTTACACTAAAATTAAAAGAAAAGAAAACCTAAAAGAAAAACTTACCTCCTTTGGTTGATGACTTACCTGGAACCCTTGCATATTTTACCTTGCTTCGGAGACGATCAACGCATAACCCATAAGATCGAGCTCAGTCCCCATTCGCATTACACCATCAAGTTGAATAAGAATGAAATGACACAGAATCTTGAGGAGGAGAACATCATCATGAAATATCGGTGGCACTTACATAAACATGACTATACTGATGCTTCTAGATTCACTTGGATGCTCATCATAACCAAAAGAGGAAAAGTAGAAAGAAGAAGAAAACAAAAGTAAAGACGAACATAAAAAAAAAGTTACCTTTTATTGCTTGCAGAAATGATGGAAGAAAGGAGGAGGGTACATCAATGTCACTCTCAACATAAGCCTCTCTCTCTTACTTACATGAATCTCAGTCTAACCTATGCTTACAAAGAAATAAAATGAAAATAAAAAGTTACACTAAAAAGAATGAAAGACTGGCCTAAAATCTATCTCTGCTTGGTCGTCCTTCCTTTTTCCTTTGAGATTGCAGGTATTTATAGGAGAAATGCAGAGGGTAGAGGAGTATGAAGATAAGAGAAACTGGCTATTTTTGAATTTGAATCATTCTCTTATCTCAAAACTTGATTTGATGTGGATATTCAGTTCTGATCTGTAGCTTATTGGCATATTGATTGCTAAATATAACTTATCAAATGACAGAATTAGAAATAATGATAAACTTAAGAGTTGTAGCCCTTGAAGTCCTCTTTCTGGATTATCTTAAATCATCAGATGTGAGTTCTTGTAGAGAAAGTTATGATTCAAATACTAAAATATATCCAGTCAGAATCTGAGTCAAAATTGCTTCATCTCATCCGTTGATCTTCTCTCCATCCATTTATCCCTTTAGATTTGGACTCTGTATTTGATGTTATCCTCAGTTGATCTTTAGCTTTAACCGTCTGATTTATCAAAAACTGAATTTAACCAACTGGATTTGGGATCATCCTCCTCTAACCAAATAGATCTAGTCAAATCTGAATTTAATTGATATTTATTTGATTTTATCCTCTTTCTCCTCATGATTATTTTCTACAAAATAGACATTTAAGACAAGGAATTTAGCAGATTTATTACATGATAAATGTGGTAACAAAGAATAATGCGATAAATGTGTGCAATCACGAATGAATCTCTATAAATGGAGAAATCATCCATGAATATTTATAAAAATTGTTCCACCATATAAGAGAAAAGATTCAACATGCAATGTTGAAATGTTGTTGGGGCATTGCACAAGCCGATAGGCATTCGACGATAAGCAAATGTCCCAAATGGACATGTAAACGTGGTCTTTTCTTGATCCTCTGGAGTAATTAAAATCTGATTATACCCTGAGTAACCATCAATGAAACAGTAATACTCATGTCCAGCCAAACATTCAAGCATTTGGTCAATGAAAGGAAGCGAGAAATAGTCCTTACGAGTTGCTACATTTTGCTTCTTATAGTCTATGCAAACTTAAATCTTCACGGAAAGTCGAGTTTAGACTAACTCTTTGTTCTCGTTTTCCACCACGGTGAAATCGGATTTTTTCGAAACCGCGTGGACAGGAATAACCCATTGGCTATTTAAAATGGGATAAATTATTTCATTGTCTAAGTATTTCAAGATTTTAGCATGAACATCCTCTTGAATTATACCTATGCTGCGGTCTCTCTTCGGTGTCGCTTTTTCATTGAGATGAATGCGATGTTGAATTATGGCTGGACTCAATCCCTTTATGTCAGTCATAGTCCAACCAATAGCTTTCTTATATCTCCAAAGAATAGTTTTACGATTCTCTTCTTCCCCGTCAGTCAAATTGGATGCAATTATGACGGAAAAGGTCTCTTGTTTTCCTAGATAGACATACTTGAGATGCATAGGTAATGCTTTCAATTCTAAGGAAGGGAAAAGCTCAATAGAAAAAGGAGTCAAGTTTATAGGCTATATATTTGGTGAAATAGGATTTGAGGTTCAATTCATAGCAGACTCGATAATCTGATTAAGGTTAAAGTCTTCAGACTCCAACTCAAAGTCACAATCAGTTTCTAGTTCCAATTCTCCTTTATATTAGCCTGTCAAGTTCTCAATAAGGTTGGCTTCAAATGTTTGATCCTCAACATCACGGGCTGCTTTCCTAGGCTGAAGATATTGACTTCTCTATTCATGTCTCCAAAGTTTAACGTCATGGACCCATTCCTACAGTTGATAATAGTATTGGTAGTAGTAAAGAATAAGCACCCTAGGATAACGGGAGTTTGAGCTCTAGGATTGGACACAAGTTGTGTCTCAAGAACTATGAAATTAATAGAAAAGATAAACTCTCTGACTCAGATAAGGACGTCATTAATTTTTCCTTGGGAAATTTCACTGATCGGTCAGCTAGTTGGATGGTGACTCGGGTTGGCCTAAATCACCTAACCCGAGTTTTTGGAAAATTGAGAAAAGGCGCAAGTTGATACTTGCTCCCAAGTCAAGAAGTGCACAAGTAATCTCGGCTTGTCCTATAGTGCAGGCAATGATAGGACAACCCGGATCCTTGTACTTGATAGGGATTGGACCCGACAGTCACTCACTAATGTTAGTGGCTAAAAATACTTTCTTGGGTACAATAGTCTTTCTCTTCTTGGTGCACATGTCCTTAAGAAATTTTGTATAAGGTAGGACTTGCTGGATGGCATCAAGAAGTGGCACATTTATTTTCACTTGATTGAAAATCTTAATTTCTTATCCATGTGTGGATTCTGCTTGTTATTCTTCAGCCTATTGAAAATGGTACTGTATGCTTGTGCATCTGACTGGCTGACTTGTCTTTTTCAGACTCGTCAGATTGGGATAGATTGGAACTAGATGAAGTAGATGCTTGTGTGTTGTTGTGCTAAATGAGATTGGGTGACATAGACACTTGATTATCAGCTTTCTTTCCCGACCTCAATGTATGGACAACATTACATTGATTAAATTGTTGATCTTCAGCAAGACGAACTTGGTTAGAATTTCTTGGGTTCGTTAATGGTTGACTAGGCAAAGTACCCTTCAGCCTCTCACTTTGTGAATTAGCTAGTTGACTTATTTGAACCTCTAACCTTGTTATGGCTTGTTTGTTGTTGTTCTGCATTGTTTGTATGAGGGACACTTGATTCCTCATATACCTTTCCATAGTCTTCTCAAAGTCGATCATTCTCTTCTCAAGTGGAGGACTTTGGAAGGAAAACTGTGGAGCATGCTTAGGAAAGTTTTGTTGATAATTGGAAGAATTAGATTGATGAATGGAAGAATTATGATGGTAATTTAGAAAGTTGGGTTGATGATTCGAAGAATTATGATTATGATTGGGATATTAAAAGTAGTTAGACCTTGAGTGGTCATTATTGTTTTGGCTCCATGAGAAATTTGGGTGATTTCTCCAACCAAGAGTGTACATTTGAGCATATGAATTGTTATGGGGCCTTAAAAGGGTTGCATTCATGGGCTCATGTTACATTTGTTGAGCATTGAAAACTAGACACTCCTTAAACGCATGGTTCATGGCTTGACAGTAAGTACAGCCCGAAGTTGAAAATTTGTTTGGGCTGACTTGGTTGACTGGAACTGGCGCCTTGGTTTCTAAAGCTTCAATTCTTCTCATTAGGCTAGAAATTTTAGCCTCAGCAACTATGGATGATTCTATTGATTGGAGACCTCATTTTGAAGAGATAGGATTTGTGTTCCTAAACTTTTCAGTAGAGGTTCCCATTGGAGGGCTTTTTCGGCTAGGTCCTCAAATAAATCCCGCCTTTGATTTCATCCTTTACAAGAATCCCCCTTGGCACATGGTTTCTAAGAGGATTTTTCTTCTGGTAGTCTAAATTGTCATAGAAAATTTGGCATTGTCGCAACTTCTCAATGCGATGATAAGGACAATGGATAAGCAGGTCTTTGAAGCATTCAAAGTACCTTCAAAATGGTTCACTTGGTTCTTACTTAAACTGCATGATGTTCTTTCTAATAAGAGCGGTCATATGAATTGAATAGAATTTCTTCAATAAGACATTGATGAAACCATCCCATGATGTGATGGAACCGACCGCTAAGCTATATAGCTAAGTCTTTAAGAGAAAATGGGACGAATCTTAGCCTAAAAGTATTGTCTACAAAGTGAGAGATTTTCATCATTAAGCATACTTTCTCAAATTCTCTTATAAAAAAATATGCATTTTCGGACTCTAAGCTATGAAACTTGAGGAGTGTGTTGATGAACTAAGGCTTAAGTTCAAATTATTGTCACCAGTCAATGGAAGTTGGATGCAAGATGGAAGTGAGGTTCTCATGGGGGGTAGAGCCTACCATGCAAATATGTTGGTTGAGCCATAACTCAATTTGGTTTTGGTTTTGGTTTGGGTGGAAAAGTGCTTCTAGTCAACCTAGTTGAATTCGGCCTCTCAACCACACTTGCGTACACAAATGCTACTACAAACAAGCTCACTAATCAATCAAAAAGAAAAGAGAAAAATTCAACCATTCCTATTCTAAAAGAGACTTGGACCTAGACAACTCTTAACTAGTTATATTATCCACAATAGTTATAATGCAGAATCTGACTACAAGCTAATCAGCCAGGTCGGGGCAAGATTGGTGGGAGGTATTCACGCAAAAAGTAACAGGCCTAATTAAGTCAAACCACCAGTCTTTGAGATTTCACCTCTCAATCCTCGTCCTTTGACACCGATTTGGCAGGAGTTAAATTCTAACACCTTCCCTCTTAGGATAACCTCCTAATGAGTTTGAGATGTCCCTAAGGCCAATGTTTATCAGATTTTAAGTTAGGCTTAGGTTGTGCATACTTGGAGATGGTTTGTGGGCTAAAGAAGGGGAATGACTCTCCACCCTTATCTTTTATTGGGTTTTTCCCTTAAAATGATTTAGTGCAAGTGGGCAAGATATATAGAAGTATCATTCAACAAGCAAGTAATCACTCAAGATTATTTCCTAAGTTATATGCTATGCAAACGTACCTTGTCTCCAGCTTTCTTCAACACTAATTGAAATGTAAACGTAATTAGACAAATGCCTAGAAATGCAAGTCGAAACATTTTTTAACCGCTTTCTATCAATCGATTACTGTTGGATTAAAAACAAGATTGTGAGATAATCAAGTATAGAAAACTAGAAATAAAGAAAGCTTGTTTTGCAGAGTAATATGCCCTACAAGAAAGAGTTTTAGTAGTCCCACAATAAATATGTTTTTGCGGTAAACTCTTGAAATTCTATTCCCTTCTTTCTAGAGCAGGGGCACAGGATCACAAGTCTTCTTTTTCAATGCTTAAATTCTCAATTTGATTTCCTTAACCCTGAAACAGAACACCAAACTTGTTAAAATACAATGAATATTGTTCCCTCCCCGACAATGGCGCTAAAATTTGATTCCTAAAATCGGAGTACCGTGTGGCTTAGGGCTAACGGGTCGTGTCCACGACAAGATATGTGATGCAGGTGTTACGGTATTTTAAGAAAGACAAGTTCTAGTGTTGGTATTTTTTAGATGAAACAAAATGGATAGTAGAGAAGTGATTCAAAGAAAAATTAAAGAATAAAATAGGTTTTGGAAAAAGTAATTTTTGAAGAAGAATTTGAGAGTGATGTTTGTTTGTATTTAATAAAGAGAAGATCTAGGCTCACTAATCTTTTCTCAACTCTAGATTTTTCTCTTGAAAGTTGAAATGCTTCAAGATGATCATAGGCAAAAGTTTAATTTTGTGTTTGAAGAGAAGTCAAGTAAAACACATAAGATGGATTTTAGAAATTGGACTTGAGTTTTGAAATCGTTCTTAAGTTGAATGTTAAAGAATCAAGACAATTAAGCAAGTATGGAATAAAAAAAGTTTTTTTTAGAAGAGATTAACTTCAAAATGTAAGTTCAAAAATCAATCCCATCCTCGTGTGCCTTCAAGAACACTCCCTAAAAAGCAAGGCTTAAACTAAGGCATTCAAATAATTTCATTTAGTGTTTTCATTAAAAATAATCAAGAGTAGATTATAGAGGAGAGATTAGTAAGCCCAGAACAAGGAGATCTAGCTACTCATGCAAATAATAACAACTAAAGAAATGATTAACAAATATACCATCACAAAGAGAAGGAAATAAAGACGAGTCTTGAATCTTTATTGATGTCACGTTCAATTTTCGATTACAACACTCTTTCTTACTTTATTTTTGGATTGAACTATAAAATAAAAACTGAAATACAACTTCTCATAAACTCTCTAATAATGATTCTAAACCTTAAAAATAAAGAAAGAAATTAATACTAGTCTTCCTCCCTTTCTTCACAGATTTTCCTAGTATTTACAGGGAAAAACTAGATGGGGGAGGCGTGAGAAGATAGGGGGAGCAAACGCTACACTGCTTGCTCCCCCTTATCCATTAAGAAGGTCGCAGATCCACGACTTTGGCCGCAGATCCGCGGCTTGGATGTGGTCAGGGGAAAATCTCGGTGTTTGACTCCTTTTTCTTTTTATCCAGTTAGATTTTTTTCGTTTGTTCTTCTGATTTTGATGATTCTTTATTGATCTTCGGTAACTAACTGGATCTATGAAAATCCGAGTTTAATTGATTTTCAACTGGTTTTATCTTTTTTGATTTGCCCTGATTTGCCTTGATCCTTGATTTGAATTAATTCTGAATTTAGACGGGCTTTGGGCATCTTATTTCTTCCTTCTCCCTTGGCAAAGGCATGCACATTATTTATACAAAAATAAGAATAAAAGTAGAGTTTATTATAACATAACTATGGAAAAGCTTACAATAAATATGCAATATCAGTAATTGATCAGTCACGCACGAGGAAACTTCACAAGTTAAGAGAGCTAAAATTGATCTCTCGCGTTCCCAATATGAAATTTTTAGTATGAATGAAAATGTGATCAATGATAATATGATTATCAAGTTTACTAAAATCGCAAATAGTCTTACTTCTCTAGGTGATAAAATTGGCAATGGCCAAAAGGTGAGGAAAGTCATTCGTGCTCTTCCACCATCTTGGGAAGTTAAGTCAACTACTTTGAAGGAACTCATTGATAAGAAAGATATGGAGCTTATTGTCTTATTGGGAACTTTAAGATCCATGAGATGGAAAAAAGTTAGAGAAGAGAAGATATCCCAAAGAAGAAAATTCTTACCTTCAAATCTACTCCCACTATCTCCGATGAAGAAGTAGATGACCAATAAGATGTTAAAGATTTAGCCCTCCTTGTAAAGAATGTGAGGAGAATGTACAACAAGGCCAAGTTCAACAACCATAGAAGATGAAAAGGGAAGGAAGAAAAGAAGATAGTTTTCTACAATTGTAGGAAGCCCGAAAACATCGCTGTCGATTGTCCAGAGATCGAAAGTAAACCTACTACCTCCAAGAAGCCCAAACAAAAGTAGGTCTTGAAAGCAACTTGGAATTCAGAGAGCGAATCTGACAAAGAAGTGGATACAAAAAACATGTATTTCATGACTAATGAAAACACACCCAAGGTAACTCACGAAACCACTCTTGTTGATTGAGTTATCTATGGATGAATTTGGTGAGGCTTTTGAAGAACTCTCAAACAACTATGATTTCCTAAAAAAGAAAAATTTAAAAATGAAGAAAAAAATGAACTTCTTCAAAATAAATTAGTTGTCATTTCAAAAGATTTTTTTTATCTTCTTTAATTCAAAAGATACAAAATGATTTTGATGCCTATAAAATTTCTCGTGAAGCCAAATTTTCTAGCATTGATGAATATGAGATTTTCACAATGAATAAAAAGATTAACATTTTGATCAATATTTTGAAAATTTGTGAACTTGACAAAGCTAGATTAGGAGCCATATTTCGAAAGAGGGAAACTGAAAGAAAATTATCCACTTATCATGTTTCTCACACTCACCAATCATGCTCACACATATGCACAACCACTTGCTCATCACACTCCACATGCCCATGCTCATCATTCTCACACACATCATTTATCTTTATATGCCAAGGTGTATATATGCACCTATTGTGGCCAAAAAGGTCACTTGGCTATGTTTTTCTATGATAAGATAAATGTTTTAAATAGTCATGGAAGGGTTCGAAAAATTAAAATTTTAGGACCAAAAAAAATTTGGGTACCAAAGTCAACCTCTATTAATTTTAGATGATATAGGTACGCACCAAGGCTCCAAGATATAGAGAGTGGTGGTGTATTAATAGTGGTTGCTCAAGGCACATGACATGAGATATCAACAACATGACATGGGATATCAATAACTTAGCAACTTTATCAAGGTATTATAAAGGTGGCACCGTCACCTTCGGAGATGATTCAAAGAATAAAATCGTTGGTATAGGTAATTTGAAGATTGACTCGTCTCTTTTAATAAAGAATTTTATTTTGGTTGATGGCCTTAAGCATAATCTTTTAAGCAATAGTCAACTATGTGACAAAGGTTTAAAAGTTATTTTTGATGACTTTAAGTGTGATATTTTTGATAAGAAAATAAATACCTATGTTCTTTATTATTTTCATAAAAACATTATTTACGTCACTGACGTGTTATATTTACAATGCAATGCAACTTGTTTGAATACTTTGAATGAAGATTCTTAGTTATAGTATATAAGACTAGGCCATGTTTTGTTTGACTATCAATCCAAAATTAATTCTAAGAAATCAGAGAAAGGTTTTCCTAGCATGAAATTTGAAAAGGATCGCATTTCTGATGTGTGCCACCTTGAGAAACAAACCAAGTCCTCTTTCAAATCAATCAATAATATCATGACATCAAGACCTCTAGAGTCAATACATATAAATTTATTTGGTCCAAATAAAACTAAAAGTCTTAGTGGAAACTGTTTGTTTTTGTTTTAGTTAATTATTTTTCAAGATTTACATGGGTTTTCTTTTTAGAACATAAAAATCAAACTTTTTCGTATTTTCATGGTTTTAGAAAAGGATTTGAGAGAGTAAAAGATTTTCCAATTTTGTGCATTATGAGTGATAGAGATGGTGAGTTTATCATCCATTGTTTTATCACTTATTGTGAAGAAAATAAAATCAAACATGAGTTGTCATATCCTAGAACTCCATAACAAATTGGAGTCATCGAAAAGAAGAATCGTACTCTTCATGAAATGACTAGGACAATGATTAGTATATACAAACTCCCTCAATATCTATAGGTTGAGGCCGTAAACACTTCATGGTACATTGGGAATAGGATTTATTTTATAAAATTTCAATAAAACCCCCTCTAAAATTTACTATTTAAGAAGATCAAATGTTTCCTATTTTAAAGTTTTTGGATGAAAGTGTTTTGTTTTGAATACAAAAGGCTATTTAGAAAAGTTTGATCCATTATTTGAAGTTATTTTTGTTAGATATTCAAATATGAGAGTAAGGCTTACTGAATCTTCAATAGATCAACTTTGATTATTGAAGAGTCTCTGCATATAAAGTTTGAGGAATTTAACTCTTTTGTGAAGAATGTTAAAGAGATTGATTCATTGGGTGAAGATCTTGAGAAGACTTCCATGAAAGACTCATCGACACAAGAATAGGAAGACAAACTAAAGGACAATGCAAACGGTGAAGTTCAAGATGCTGAAGTGGAGCCAACTCAACCACTTCTGAAAGATTGGAGATAAACAACAAGCCATCCCAAAGATCTCATTTTAGGTGATGTATCTAAGGGGGGTAACTACTCGATCCAAACTCCATGATCTTTGTGGTCATTTTGCATTCATATCACACATAGAGCCCAAGAATATCCTCTAGGCCGAGGGTGACTTATATTGGTTATTTGCAATGCAAGAAGAGCTCAATCAATTTGGCACATTTTTTCCTAGGTCTTATGATAAGCCAACTATTAGTACTAAATAGATCTTTAGAAACAAGGTGGATGAGTCACTTAATGTAATTAGAAATAAAGTTAGGCTAGTGGCCCAAGGTTACACCCAAATTGATGGTATCAATTTTTAGAAAACCTTTGCACCCGTAGCATGATTCGAAGCCATACGGATGACCCTTACTTTTGCCTCATTTAAAGATTTCAAACTTTTTCAAATTAATGTCAAAATGTATTTTTGAATGGTTTTATTGAGAAGGAGGTGTGTGTTAAGCAACCCTACGGGTTTGTTGATCCTACACAACCAGATTTTGTTTTTAAACTTGAAAAAACTTTATATGATTTAAAATAAGCTTTAAAACTTGGTATGAAAGACTTTGTAGTTTTCCTTTTGAAAATGATTTTGTTAAGAAAAAAGTAGATACCACCTTATTTACAATGTATGTTGATAATGATATCTTGATAGTGAAGATACATGTTGATGATATCATTTTTGAATCTACTAATGAAAAACTTTACAAGAATTTCGAATCATGCATAAAGGAGGAGTTTGAAATGATTATGATGGGAGAGCTCAACTATGTCTTTGGACTCCAAATTAAGCAAAGGACCGATAGGATCTTTGTTAATCAAGCCAAGTATACAAGAGAATTTATCAAGAAATTTGGGTTAGAAGATGCAAAAATTAGCAAAACACTTATGGCTACCATAATCAAGATTGACAAGGATGAAAAGGTAAAAATGTTGACAATAAAGTTTATCGTAGCATGATTGGTAGTTTGCTTTACTTGACAGCAAGTAGGTCGGACGTTATGTTTAGTATTTATTTGTGTGCTAGATTTCAATCTTGTCCCAAAGAGTCTCATTTGATTGCGATAAAATACATTATTAAATATCTTAAGGGCACTATTGGAATGGGCTTGTGGTATCCGAAAATTGAACAATTTTCTATACAAGTTATTTAGATGCTGACTATATCAGTTGTAGAGTGGATAGGAAGAGCACTAGTGAAACATGTCAATTTCTCGAAAATTGTTGTGTTTCATGGTCTTCTAAGAAATAAAATTTATAACCCTCTCAACTGCCAAGGCGGAGTATATTGCGGCCGCGACTTATGTTCATAAGTCCTTTGAATGAAATATACTCTCCTTGATTATGATTTGTATTATAATCATATTAAAATATTTTGTGAGAATACTAATACTATTCATATGACCAAGAATGCAAATCAACATAGTAAGATGACCGGTTGCTAATATTGCACATTCATTATCTTATTCTCATACTTATTATAGAATAAACTCTACTTTTTTCTGATTATTGTTTAATTTATTTGCAGGCCTATTACTAAAGGAGAGGGAAGAGAAACAAGCCCAAAAGCCCATCAAATTCTGATCTAAATTAGAATTAATTCAAAGTCAGTAAATCAGGGCAGATCAAGTCGGTTCAGATCGGTTGAAAATCAGTTAAAAACATCTCTCTTCAAATCAATCGATTAAAACCAACGATCAAAGGCTGTTTCGTCGAATCTAAGAGCTGAAACGAGAAACCCAGAACCGGATAAAATAATCTCTCGAGACCAGGGACCCCCACCATTTAGGTGTGGCCACCTGGCCACACCCAGGCCGCGAAAACGAGGCCAAGGCCGCGTTTCTGCAGCTTTGTTGCAACAATTGGGGGAGCATTTGCTCCCCCTATCTTTGTACGCCCCTCCCCTTTGGGTTTTGCCTATAAATACTGGGTTTTTCAGAGTGTACAAGTGACGATGATGCAGAGATAGAATTTAGTCCACTTTTTCATTCTTTTTAGTATAGGTTTTTATTTTTATTTTTATGTAATTTTCAGTTTTCATTTATGTAATTCAGAGGAGATCAGAGTTTCATAGGAGAATGAGAATGAAGCTTGTGCTGAGAGTGACACCGGTGTAAGTTATTCTTCTTTTCTCTGATTGTTATAAAATCAAATCTATAGTTACCTTTTTAAAGTACTTTATTTTTGTGTTCTTCTTCTTTATTTCTACTTCTCTCTTACTTGTACCAATTGCTATTCAACTGAGTCTTTTAACATGGAAAGAAGCTTGCCTTTGTGAGTGCCACCGATAGCTCATGAAGATGGATCTTAGTCTCTGTCTGTATCATTTCATGCTTGTTTTGTCTTGATGATGTAATGTGGAAGAGACGAGAATCAACTCTTATGGGCTATGCACTGATTGCCTCCACTTCAAGGTAACATCGTCGCCAAAGATTCAAGGTAAGCTTTTGGTCAAAGGAGGTAAGTAATTATCTTTAATTTCTTTCTTTTAACTTTTAGCGTAAATTACCAACACCACAATCTTCCAAATTTCTCACTCTTTTTAAATTTCTTTGTACATGTCACATATATTTTCTCCACCTTCTTCTTCTACCACTTTCTTCCTAACTTGACTTTAACTCCATTTTTCTCTTTTCTTTTTAAGAACTAAAGAAAAATTTTAACCATTAATTGTAGCATAAAAGAGAACTTGCTTTAAAAGCTTCCATCGCTACTCCCTCCTTGTGGATCACGACCCGCATAGCCACTTGCTATAGCGGTAGAATTGAGCACCTTGCACTACTATTTAAAAGTTCTGAAATTCTATTTTTGTGCAAGTAAAACCTCAATCAAATTTTGACATCGTTGCCGGGGAGGGACGGTAAGTATTCTCTTTTTAAGTTTACAATTTTTGGCTAACTTTCTTCTTTGTTCTTGGTGTATAGGTTTGACAATAAGGAATTTTTGCTGCAGTGGACATATAAGTGCCCTAGACTCTGCTCAAGAAAACAGAGCCAAAAGCCCTCAGATTTGCTACATTCCTGTGGCAATCTGATTGAACTACTAACCTGTATTTTCTGCAGGTGGTTGAATTGCATAGTTTAATATCTATAGCATTTATTTTCTTGTTTGACTCACAGTATATACATTTCTAACACAACAGTAAAAAGTTGATTGGAAATGCTAAAAATGAATTAGACTTTGCATTTAGGTATGTGTCTATTTCATTGCATTTTCTATTTCCTGTTGAAGAGTGCTGGAGACAAGGTATGTGTGCATAGCATTTAGTATAAGGTTCATTCTTGTATGAAATCTTGCTTGAGTGTTACTTTTTTTTTTATATACTTGTACACTGCACTAAACTGATTTAAGGGCTTGTCCTATAAATGAGATAAGGTGGGGAAGTCATTACCCTCTCTTAGCTCATAAACAATCTCCTCACTCACTAACCCAAGCCTAATTAAAACTGAGTAGACATTGGTCTTAGGGACATCTCGGACTCAAATAGGAGACTGACCTAAGGGAGAAGTTAATTTGAATTTGACTCTTACCAAATCGATGACTAAGGTTAGGGATTGAGGGGTGAAACCCTGAAGGCTGGTGGTTTGGCTTAATTAGACCCGTTGCTTCTGCGCGGATACCTCCCACCAATCTTGCCACTACCTGGCCGATTAACTTGTGGTCAGATTCGGCAATATACCCCCCGTGGACAGTCAACCAGTTAGGAGTCGTCTAGGTCTAAGGTCTACCCTAACTTAGTTTAGAATTTTTTTCTTTTTCTTTTGCTTATTTGTTTGTTTTTCTTTGTTTGTGTTTAACATTTCCTGTGTGATATGGCTTATAACAATAATTTTTTCAATTTTAATGGTAATCCATATTACACCCTAACCTCTTTTTCAGATATTACAAACCTGGCATATCATAACTTTAACTAACCTAGTGTGTCAGGTTGCTCTTATCCGAATCGATAAAACTCATGCCCCCAATCTTTTGACCATAATTTCTAAAATAATTTCAACTCTTCACAGAGTCAATGGGATTCACCTCCCCGAGTCCAATTTTTAACCATCTTGTCCTCCTTATCCACCTGTTCACAATATTTCCAGGATTCATACTCAGTTCCACCAGTTCAAAATAAAAAACCATCAATCTTGGTAATGAGTATGCGTGAGTCCAAGCAACAATCACAAAATCTGACGGACTCACAATTTCACCACAAATTCCAAGATAACACTTCATCTTTTCAAGTCCACTCGTAACAAAATGATGAACCAATCGACTATGAAAAGATGCTTGAAGCCATGACTCAGGCTCAAATCGCTCGTAATCATGACATAGATCTAATGGTTCAAACTCTCCATTCTCACCGTTTGACCATTTCTGATGTCGCTAACCACGCTATTAGAGCCGAAGAATCATGTTGTTTTGGAAAACAAGATTCCATTTTAGCACACCCATTTGAAATTGCCCAAACTCTAAATTTTGAAAATGACATTAACAATTTGGCAAGTTATCCTTTTTCTGAAATTGAACTTGAGAATAATATGATCCTGAATCTAAACTTGGTAATTTAATTCTACTTTCTGATTCAATAATGACTCCGATGTCTTCACCTGATTTCAATCTTTTTTCCAGTCAACATTGGATCCTATGCAAATTCATCATGAAATTGAATCGCCAATCTTTTATGATCATCATGTTGAACTTGACCAATTTCATACTTTTGAAAGTCCCATTGATAAATTGGCAAGTTCTCATTTTTTGAAATTGAACTCAATGAGAAATGTGATCTAGATTTTCAAATTTGTGATCTAGTTCAAATTCCTGAATCAATATTGACTCCTGTTTTGTTACCCAACTTGAGTAATATTTTAGAGTCAGTTTTGATTCCCACACATGTCATTCTTGAACTTGAATTACCAGTGTTAAGTCATATTCCATTGTTGGAAAATAAATGTGGCCTTGAGTTTTAACTCTTGACCCACTTCCTGAACCAATCTCGACTCCTAAACCTTTACTTGACTTAAGTCACTTTCCTGAGTAGGTATTAGTTCCCGTACTTCCTAAGTCCAAGTTAATCATTCCATCTTTTCACACTCCATTTTGGGATAAGGGAGATGATAAAATTGACTCCAAAATAAATTATGAAATTTGTAAATTAGATGGGGTAAATTTTTTAATAAAAATCATTCATGTATACATCATTTTAGTTGGTTATATTACAGAGGTTTCTGGTAGGTTCCTCCGAACTCCACGAAAATTCGATTGGGCCGCATTTCGTGGACCAATCAGACCACCACCGGAACCACCACTTTAAGGTAATATTTTCCTTCCCTATCTTCTTTTTCATGCATCTATACATTAATTCATACATTGAGGACAATGCATGAGATAGGTGTGGGGGAGGGTCTAAACAAACTTAGGTTTTCCTTTTTATTTAAAAAATAAAAAAAAGAAAAAAAATTAACATTTTCTTTACTTTTAAAAACTTTTTGAAAATAGATACAATATTTTGACATATTTTTGTAAGAAATTAAGTCAATTTTAAGGAATAGGAGAATCATAATTAGGATTTTCAAAAATGCGCACTTTATCTTTGCCTTGATGAAATATGCGCACTTTATATACTTACACACTTAGGGTTCAAAAACAAAGATTCTTATGCCTTATATAAAAAATATATTTATGTATATCGATGAAAAATAAACAAAATCTAATGATTGATTAGCTAGGTGCTTGGGCCTAAGCAAGCCTTGGTATTTATGCAAAAGATGATTAGATAAGTTTGAAAAAAAAAAAGAAATATAAATATCTATAAAATTTCTCTGATTAAGCTGGGTATTTGTGCCTCATAAAGCATAAGTATTCACGCCTAAAAGCGGTTCACATAATAAAATCCTTAGTTTTGTGGCCTTATTTGCTCGAGTCCTTAAGTCCTAGGGGTGTTTTCTCACCCGGTGTCCTGAGACCATTTGGTTTGGGAGTCACCGATTAAAGGCTCGTTACATGGGCAGATTAGAAAGCTTAATAGAACTAAGGAATAATGCTACAATATATATATATATATATATATATATATATATATATATATATATATATATATATATATATATGTATATATATGTATATGTATATGTAAACCAAGCATAAGAGTTAGAGTTAAAGAACCCTTAGTCAAAAATTTACGGTCACGAAGGTGCATGACTTAGGATAAAGTAATAGACTAGATGAGAATTACAATTTGACTCCTTACTTTGATTGATAACAAATTTTTGAATAGAGACTAAGTTTAGGAATGAAAAATTCGGTTTTCCTATAACTTATAGATTATTTAATTCTCACAATAATATTTCAAATATTTTTCTCTTTCAAAATGTGTTTTTTAAATTACTAACACTTTATTTCTCTTTCTTTATGCATTTTGTGGGTGTAATTGATTTGTCACATACATTGCATTTATATTGTCACTTTACCACACTTGTAGCTAATAAATTCTATTAATAAGTTGTCTTTTTCTTTGCTAAATGTAGGCCCACGTGCTTAAAGGAAAAAAGGAGAAACAAGCCCAAAAGCCCACCAATTTCTGAATTAATTCAGAATAAATTCGAAGTGAAGAAAGCTGGGCTAAATCTTGGCAAATCAAGAGGTTGAGAAAAATTCTCCATGAATCGAGTGGTTGAAGCCACATAATCAAGGCTGTTTCATCAACAGTTGGGAGCAGAAACGAGAAAACCAGCAGGAGATACGGGATAATCTTCAAACCAGAAGCCCCCCCTCTTGGTGTGGCCACCTGGCCACACCAATGCCGCGAAAACGCGACCCAAGCCGCATTTTCGGGGCCGCGTTTCCGCGGCAAAACAGTATCAGTTGGGGGAGCGTTTGCTCCCCCAATCTTTCCGGGATCTCCTCCTTTAGGTTTTTGGCTATAAATACCTCTTTCAGCATAGAAAAAAGGAGCGAAGACTAGGATTAAGTTTTACATTTATTTTCTTAGGATTTAGGCTTTGTGTTAGCTAGAAAGAAAGTTGTAATCTTGCTTTTTAAGTTGTAGTCCAGTTTCAAAAACTTGTGAGAGAGATGACTGAGAGTTTGTACTTGAAGGTTGAAGTGACAACAATACAAAAGTCGAGCCAACTTCTCTTCCAATTGCAGTATGGTATAGGTTGCTTTATGTCTTTGTTTTCCTCTTCGTTTTCCATGAATAACTAAACATTTTCTCTGGGCTTGCTATAGAACTCTCTCGTTCTTCTTCTCTTCTGTTTTTAAAAGAAAAAGACCCGATGACTCATATGAATGCCTCACTAAAAAGCCTTTCTTTTTGAAAGTGTTCTTGAAGGCACATGAGGATGGGTTTGGATAGTTGAATTCACAACTCTTTCATGAACTTCTCTCGAATCGTTTTTAATTCATTCTTGTTTCTTCACGCTTGCTGTTTTAACATTCGATTCCACGATTTCTTGAAGAAAAAGACTCAACTTTCCTAACATCTTATGTGCTTTACTTAAAGCTTTCCAAAAAGACAACTCTAAGTTTTGCAAATGATCATTTGAGGGACTTAACTTTTTAAAAGAAGAATGAACAATTGAGTAGTGAGATAGTGAGCCCAGACTTTCTTTATTATTACAAACAACAAAGCAATTTCCAAGTTTTCTAAATCACCTTCTCCAAAATCTTTTCTAAAAGTTGCAATTTTTCTTTCATTCATCTCTTTCTTTCCATTCTCTTTTCCCAAAAAACGAACACAACTCTTTGTTCCAAACGATTCACCAAAAAAGCTTCCATCGCATCCCTCCTTGTGGACACGACCCGTTAGCCACAAGCTACACGGTATATTCTTAACTCATTGATTGTTTCTTTTATTCTTAGCAACCAAATTTTTGGCGCCGTTGCCGGGGAGGGAACGGTGTAGCTGTTTTAACAAGTTTTGTGTGTTGTTTCAGGGACTCGAAGATCAAGATCTAACATTCAAGCTTTGCCAAGAAGACTTGCAAATTCTGTGCCCCTACTCTCGAAAGTAGGAAACAGAATTTCAAGAAATTGCTTTGCAAAAATCTGAAAATTTTCATTGGACTACTAAAAACTTTGTTTTGTAGGACATATTGCTCGCAAAAATCTTAGTTTTTATATATCATATTTGTGCTAGTTTCACTATCCAACATCCCTGTTTTAAGTCAACAGTAAAATATTCGTTGAAAAGTTAAAAATTGATTAGACATTTGCATTCTAAGCACGAGTCTTTTCAATTCCTTTACTTTACTATTGAAGAGAGCTGGAGACAAGGTATGTATGCATAGCACATAGTTTAGGAAACATTCTTGGGTGATTTTGCTTTTGAATGCTACTTTTCTATATCTTGCACACTTTGCACGAATCAATTCTAAGGGAAAAACCCAAATCAAGATAAGGTGGGGAAGTCATTACCCTTCCTTAGCCCACAAACCATCTCCAAGCACGCACAACCTAAGCCTAAGTAAAATTTGATAGACGTTGGCCTTAGGGACATCTCGAACTCACTAGGAGATTATCCTAAAGAGGGAAGGTGTTGGAAATTGACTCCTGCCAAATCAGTGTCAAGGAAGGAGATTGAGGGCCGAAAGCCCGAAGATTGGTGGTTATTTAATTAAGGAACGTCTTTGACGGAAAACCTCCCACCAATCTTGCCCTGACCTAGCTGATTAGCTTGTGGTCGAAGTCTACATTCTACCTCTAGTGGACAATCAGCCAGTTAGGAGTTGTCTAGGTCGAGGTTACCTTAGACTAGGCTTGGTTGATTTCTATTGTTGACTGTTGTTTGAACTTGTTGTGATTGTGATTGTGTTTGTGTATGCAAGTGTGGTCAAGAGACCCTAATTCATCTAGGTTGACTAGAAACACATCACCACCCAAGTTTGAACCAAGACCAGATCCGATAATGGCTCAATCCACATCACTACAGGATAGGTTCTACCCGATTAGGACCTCACTTCCATCTTGCATTTCACTTCCATCGGTTGGTGAATACAATTTCGAGCTTAAGCCTCAATTCATCAACACACTCCCCAAGTTTCATGGTCTAGAGTCCGAAGATGCCTACTTCTTCATAAGAGAATTTGAGGAAGTATGTCTTATGATGAAAATCCCACACCTTGTAGATGATGCTATTAGGTTGAGATTTATCCCTTTCGCACTTAAGGACCTAGCAAAGAAGTGGCTCTACAGCTTAGCAGCCGGTTCCATCACATCTTGGGATGGTTTCATCAAGGTTTTCTTGAAGAAATTCTATCCTATCCATAAAATCGCTCTCATTAGGAAGACGATCATGCAATTCAAGAAAGAGCCTAGTGAACCGTTTTGGAGGTACTTTGAACGCTTTAAGGACCTCCTTGTCCAATGTCCTCACATGGAATAGAGAAATAGCGGCAATGTCAAATTCTCTATGACGGTTTAGACTATTCCACCAAAACCCTCTTAGAAAGTATGTGCCAAAGGGGTTTCTTGCAGAAAGATGAAGATGAAGGATGGGATTTGTATGAAAATTTAGCTGAGAAGACCATCCAATGGGAATCTGCTAGTGAGACCTCTAGGAATCCTAACTCAATCTCTTCAAAAGGAGGTCTCCATTCCATAGAATCGTCCATCGCTAATGAGGCTAAGTTAGCAAACCTGGCTAGAAGACTGGAAGCTCTAGAAACGAAAGAACCAAGTCCAGTCAATCAAGTCAGCCCGAACCAACTTCCACCCCCGGGCTGCACTTACTGTCAAGCCATGAATCATGTGTTCGAGGAGTGCCCAGTGTTTCAGGCTCAGCAATCCTACCATGAACCGATGAATGCGGCCTTTTCAAGGCCGAACAATAACCCTTACGCTCCAACGTACAATCCCGGCTGGAGAAATCACCCTAATTTCTCATGGAGCCAAAACAACAATGACCATTCACGATCCAATCATGCTAGCCACTTCCATCATGGTAATAATTCTTCCAATCATCAACCCAACTTCTCCAATTTCCATAATAATTCTCCCAACCATCTACCAAACTTTCCGAATTATCAACAGAACTTTTCTAATCAAGCTCCACAATCCTCCTTCCAGAATCCTCAATTAGAAAGGAGAATGACAGACATTGAAAGAAACATGGAACGATATATGAAAAACCAAGACTCTCTCATGCAAACCATTCAGAGGTTAGAGGTTCAAATGAGTCAACTAGCCAACCCACAAAATGAGAGACAAAAGGGTACCCTGCCTAGTCAGCCAGTCACCAATCCGAGGAATTCCCAACAAGCTCATTTGGCTGAGGATCCTTCATTCAATCAATGTCATGCTATACATACATTGAGGTCAGGAAAGAGAGTTGATAACCAAGTGTCAACACCACCCATTCCCATTCAGCACAACCAAAATCAAGCCTCCACCTCATCTAATCCAATTTCTTCCAATTCTGACGAGTCTGAAAAAGACAAGTCAGCCAGCCAGGTGCATCAGCCTATAGTACCATTTCCTAATAGGTTGAAAAACAACAAGTAAAATCCTCACATGGACAAGATAATTGAGATGTTTAACCAAGTGAAGATAAATGTGCCACTTCTTGATGCCATCCAACAAGTTCCTTCCTATGCTAAGTTTCTTAAGGACATGTGCACCAAGAAGAGAAAGACTAATGTTCCATAGAAGGTCTTCTTAGCCACTAATATTAGTGAGCTATTTTCGGGTCCTATCCCTGTCAAATACAAAGATCCAGGTAGTCCCACCATTGCCTGCACAATAGGACAAGCCGAGATTAGTCGTGTACTTCTTGACTTGGAGGCAAGTATCAACTTGCTTCCATTCTCTGTTTATCAACAACTCGAGTTGGGTGACCTTAGTCCAACTCGAGTCACCATCCAACTGGCTGACCGTTCTGTTAAAGTTCCAAAGGGAGAAATTAACGATGTCCTGATCCGGGTAGGAGAGTTCATATACCCTGTCGATTTCATAGTTCTGGAGACACAACCTGTGTCCAACTCCAATCGTAGGGCTCAAACTCCTGTTATCCTAGGTCGACCATTCCTTGCTACTGCTAATGACATCATCAATTGTAGGAATGGGTCTATGAGGTTAACCTTTGGGGACATGACTAGAGAAGTCAATGTCTTCAATCTAGGTAAACAACCCCGCGATATTGAGGACCAAACATTTGAAGTCAACCTAATTGAGAACTTGACAAGTGAACACGAGGAAGAATTGGAATCAGAAATGGAGATTGACTTCGGGTTAGAGTCTGATGACTTTAATCTTGATCAAGTTGTAGATTCTGCTGTGAATTGGGCCTCAAACCCTATTTCACCAGCTATGGAGCCAACAGATTTGACTAGTCCTTCTAGTGAGCCTTCCTCTTCCTTAGAATTGAAAACCCTACCTGCGCATCTCAAGTACGCCTATCTAGGCGAACAAGAGACCTTTCCTGTCATCATTGCCTCCCACCTAAATGACAAGGAAGAAAAAGATTTAAAGCAATTCTAAGAAAACATAAGGAAGCCATCGGGTGGACTATGACTGATATCAAGGGATTAAGTCCAACCATCGTTCAACACCGCATCCATCTCAATGAAGACGCCATACCTAAGAGAGACCCACAGCGTAGGTTAAACCCTATAATGCAAGAGGCTGTTCATGCTGAAATCATCAAACTCTTAGACAATGGGATAATTTATCCCATTTCTGATAGCCAATGGGTCAGTCCTGTCCACGCGGTCCCAAAGAAATCTGGTTTCACCGTAGTGGAAAACGAGAACAAAGAGTTGGTTCAAACTCGACTTCCCACGAAGATTCGAGTTTGCATCTACTATAGGAAACTGAATGCTGCAACTCGTAAGGACCATTTTCCACTTCCCTTCATTGATCAAATGCTTGAACGTTTGGCGGGTCACGAGTATTACTGTTTCTTGGATGGTTACTCGGGCTATAACTAGATCCCTATCGCTCCTGAGGACCAAGAAAAGACTACGTTCACATGTCCATTTGGGACATTTGCTTATCGTCGAATGCCCTTCGGCTTATGCAATGCCCCAGCAACGTTTCAACGTTGCATGTTGAGTCTTTTCTCAGATATGGTAGAACGCTTCTTAGAAATCTTCATGGATGATTTCTCCATCTACGGAGATTCATTCACTCAATGTCTCCATCATCTAGAACTTGTCCTCCAACGTTGTGCTGAGAAAAAATCTGACACTGAACTGGGAGAAATGCCACTTCATGGTAAAACATGGAATTGTCTTGGGTCATGAAATCTCCAAGAAAGGAATTGAAGTGGATAGAGCCAAAATCGAGGTTATTGCTAAGCTTACCATGCCTAAATGCGTTAAGGACATTAGATCCTTCTTAGGACACGCTGGTTTTTACCGACGATTTATCAAGGATTTTAGCAAAATTGCTAGGCCCTTGACTAATCTGTTAGCTAAGGATGTGTCCTTCACTTTCGATGCTGAATGCATAAATTCTTGGGAGAAGCTTAAGAGTGAGCTTATTTCTGCACCAATCATATCTGCACCGGATTGGTCTAAGCCATTTGAGATTATGTGCGATGCTTCTGATTTTGCCATAGGCGCTTTCCTAGGACAACGCATTGATAACAAGCAGCATGTGATCTATTACTCTAGTAGGACTCTAAACGATGCTTAAATGAACTACACTACGACCGAGAAGGAATTCTTGGCAGTAGTGTTTGCCTTAGAGAAGTTTCGTCCCTACCTACTAGGGTCCAAAACCACCGTTTTCACCGATCATTCTGCGCTTAGGTACCTCATGATGAAGAAGGATGCCAAGGCCCGACTCATTCGTTGGATCCTCCTTCTTCAAGAATTTGATCTTGAGATTCGAGATAAGAAAGGCATAGAAAATGTCGTTGCTGACCACCTCTCACGGATACCTAATTCTCCATGCAACGAATTACCCATCAATGAGGATTTTCCTAATGAACATCTCTTAGCCATCTCTAGGGAACCTTGGTTTGCTGATATAGTGAATTACTTAGTCACAAACCAAACTCCGTCTCATTGGTCCAAAAATGATGTTTACCGGTTCTTATCCCAAGTCCGGTATTTCTTTTGGGAGGAACCGTATCTTTTCAAGTACTGTTCTGACCAAATTATTAGGAGATGCATTCCCGATGAGGAGGTTAGGAGCGTTCTGTCCTTTTGTCACGAACTTGCATGCGGTGGACACTTTGGTCCCAGCAAGACTGCTGAAAAGGTGCTCCAAAGTGGGTTTTATTGGCCCACTCTGTTCAAGGATGCTTATGAATTCTGCAAGACGTGCACTAGATGCCAAATGGTAGGACGGATCTCACACCGAAATATGATGCCCCTCAACCCAATTCTAGAAATAGAACTCTTTGATGTTTGGGGCATCGACTTTATGGGTCCATTTCCTAACTCATTTGGAAACCAATACATATTGGTTGCTGTGGATTACGTGTCCAAGTGGGTAGAAGCCATTCCGTGTAAAACTAATGATAACAAAGTTGTCATCAAGTTT
Source organism: Agave tequilana (assembly GCA_038442645.1). Classification (NCBI taxonomy): domain Eukaryota; kingdom Viridiplantae; phylum Streptophyta; class Magnoliopsida; order Asparagales; family Asparagaceae; genus Agave; species Agave tequilana. Next base: position 52,149 of record JAVJIF010015690.1, read on the forward strand.
TTGAAAGAAAACATTTTTCCCGCTTCGGAATCCCTCGTGCTATCATCAGTGATAATGTCACTCACTTTTGCAATAGATCTTTTGAAGCCCTTATGCGAAAGTATGCCATAACTCACAAGTTGACCACACCATATCATCCTCAAACCAGTGGGCAAGTTGAGGTTTCAAATAGACAAGTAAAGCTTATATTGGAGAAAACTGTGAACCAAAACCGGAAAGATTGGTCCTTCAAACTTGTAGATGCTCTATGGGCCTTCAGGACCGCTTTCAAGACAATTCTAGGAATGTCTCCCTATAGGTTAGTCTATGGAAAACCTTGTCACTTGCCCGTTGAGTTAGAGCACCGAGCCTTATGGGCAATCAAGCAGTTGAATTTTGACTTGACTAAGGCCGGTGACCTTCGGAAATTACAAATTTCCGAATTGGAGGAGTTGAGAAATGAAGCCTATGAAAATGCTAGGATCACTAAAGAGAGAGTCAAGATTTTCCATGACAAGAACATCGTAAGAAAAACCTTTGTCCCCGGACAAAAAGTCTTACTCTATAATTCTAGGCTTCATCTTTTTCCAGGAAAATTGAAATCGAGATGGACTGGGCCATTCGTTATCAAAACCGTGTTTCCACACGGTGCAGTTGAGATCAGTGACCCCAAGAATGGAAATGACTTTAAGGTAAATGGTCAACGCCTTAAACCTTTCTTGGAATCGGTGCCGGTAGATGAAACGGTAATGGGTCTTTTTGACCCAGTGTATCGGTAACTTTCCTCCTTTTCATTTTATTTCATGAACTTATACATTTCTTTCATACATTGGGGACAATGCATGAGATAAGTGTGGGGGAGGGTTCTAACATGACTGGTAACTGATATAAAAAAAAAACAATGGATATATATAAATAAAAAAAAAATTTGAAAAGGGTAGACAGTATTTTGATATTTTTTTGTAAGAATTTAAGTCAATTTTAAGGAATAGGAGAATCATAATTAGGATTTCTTACATTTGGTCAAAATAAGATAACTTGTTTGATTTTTAGGGTCAGGAAGAAAATTTGTGAAAGTAATTTAGTCTTGATATTTACCTTGATGACATATGCACACAAAATACACTTACACACTTAGGGTTTAAAAACAGAGACTCTTATGCCTTATATATATATATAAAAAACAAGTCTAATTATTGATTAGCTAGGTGCTTTGGCCTAAGCAAGCCTTAGTATTTATGCAAAAGATAATTAGATGAGCTTGAAAAAAAAAATGTGTATCCTCTGATTAAGTTGAGTATTTATGCCTCATGAAGCATAAAAGGGGTACATCGTATAAATAAAAACCTTAGTTTCGTGGCCTTATCTGCTCGAGTATTTAAGTCCTTAGGGGTGTTTTCTCACCTGGTGCCCTAAAACTGTCCGGTTTGGGTGTCACCGACTGAATGCTTGTTACATGGGCAGATTAGAAAGCCAAATGAAATTGAGGAATAAATTTCACAAAAAAATAAATAAATATAAGGCATAGGAGTTAATGTTGAAGAACCCTTAGTAAACTTCACAGTCACGATGGTGCATATGACTCAGGGTAAATTAATAGACTAGATGAGAAGTACAATTTGACTCCTTACTTTAATTGATGACATGTTTTTGAATAGAGACTAAGTTTAGGAATGATAAATTTGATATTCCTATAACTTATAGATTACTTAAACTCTCACAAATATACTTCAAATATTTTCTCCTTCCAAAAAAAAAGAAAAGAAAAGAAAAAAAATGCTTTTCGAAAATACTAACTTTTTTCTCTTTCTTTTTGGATTTTGTGGGTGTAATCCGCTGAAAACCCTCACGAGACAAAACTCGCCCTCTAGGGGTAACCTAGAGGTTTAACGGCTTGTTGCACATGCTCAATGCAATCGAGTGACCTGCGAAAGTGGTCTAATAATTGATTCGAGTTAGTCTGATGTTTTGCTCGAGGGCGAGCAAAAGATAAGTGTGGGGGTGTGATTTGTCACATACATTGCATTTATATTGTCACTTTACCACACTTGTAGCTAATAAATTCTATTAATAAGTTGTCTTTTTCTTTGCTAAATGTAGGCCCACGTGCTTAAAGGAAAAAAGGAGAAACAAGCCCAAAAGCCCACCAATTTCTGAATTAATTCAGAATAAATTCGAAGTGAAGAAAGCTGGGCTAAATCTTGGCAAATCAAGAGGTTGAGAAAAATCCTCCATGAATCGAGTGGTTGAAGCCACAGAATCAAGGCTGTTTCGTCAACAGTTGGGAGCAGAAACGAGAAAACCAGCAGGAGATACGGGATAATCTTCAAACCAGAAGCCCCCCTCTTGGTGTGGCCACCTGGCCACACCAATGCCCCGGAAACGCGGCCCAAGCCGCGTTTTCGCGGCAAAACAGTATCAGTTGGGGGAGCGTTTGCTCCCCCAATCTTTCCGGGATCTCCTCCTTTAGGTTTTTGGCTATAAATACCTCTTTCAGCAGAGAAAAAAGAAGCGAAGACTAGGATTAAGTTTTACATTTATTTTCTTAGGATTTAGGCTTTGTGTTAGCTAGAAAGAAAGTTGTAATCTTGCTTTTTAAGTTGTAGTCCAGTTTCAAAAACTTGTGAGAGAGAGGACTGAGAGCTTGTACTTGAAGGTTGAAGTGACAGCAATACAAAAGTCGAGCCAACTTCTCTTCCAATTGCAGTACGGTATGGGTTGCTTTATGTCTTTGTTTTCCTCTTCGTTTTCCATGAATAACTAAACAATTTCTCTGGGCTTGCTATCGAACTCTCTCGTTCTTCTTCTCTTCTGTTTTTAAAAGAAAAAGACCCGATGACTCATATGAATGCCTCACTTAAAAGCCTTTCTTTTTGAAAGTGTTCTTGAAGGCACATAGGGATGGGTTTGGATAGTTGAATTCACAACTCTTTCATGAACTTCTCTCGAATCGTTTTTAATTCATTCTTGTTTCTTCGCGCTTGCTGTTTTAACATTCTATTCCACGATTTCTTGAAGAAAAAGACTCAACTTTCCTAACATCTTATGTGCTTTACTTAAAGCTTTCCAAAAAGACAACTCTAAGTTTTGCAAATGATCATTTGAGGGACTTAACTTTTTAAGAGAAGAATGAACAATTGAGTAGTGAGATAGTGAGCCCAGACTTTCTTTATTATTACAAACAACAAAGCAATTTCCCAGTTTTCTAAATCACCCTCTCCAAAATCTTTTCTAAAAGTTGCAATTTTTCTTTCATTCATCTCTTTCTTTCCATTCTCTTTTTCCCAAAAATGAACACAACTCTCTGTTCTAAACGATTCACCGAAAAAGCTTCCATCGCATCCCTCCTTGTGGACACGACCCGTTAGCCACAAGCTACACGGTATATTCTTAACTCATTGATTGTTTCTTTTATTCTTAGCAACCAGTAATCCACTGAAAACCCTCACGAGACAAAACTCGTCCTCTAGGAGAAACCTAGAGGTTTAGCGGCTTATTGCACATGCTCAGTGCAATCGCGTGACCTGCGAAAGTGGTCTAATAATTTTTTGTTTAGTTGTTTTACTCGAGGACGAGCAAAAGATAGGTATAGGGGTGTGATCGGTCGCTAATATTGCACATTCATTATCATATTCTCATACTTATTATAGAATAAACTCTGCTTTTTTCCTAATTATTGTTTAATTTATTTGCAGACCCATTACTAAACGAGCGAGAAGAGAAACGAGCCCAAAAGCCCATCAAATTCTGATTTAAATCAAAATTATTCGAAGTCAGTAAATCAAGGCAAATCAGGTCGGTTCAGATCGGTTGAAAATCAATTAAAACATATCTCTTTAAATCAATTGGTTAAAACCAACGATCAAAGGCCGTTTCGCCAAATCCAGGAGCTAAAACGAGAAATCCAGTATCGGAAAAATAATCTCTCGAAACCAGGGACCCCCACCATTTGGGTGTGGCCACCTGGCCACACCCAGGCCATGGAAACGCAGCCAAGGCCGCGTTTCTGTGGCTTTGTTGCAACAGTTGGGGGAGCGTTTGCTCCCCCTATCTTCGTACGCCCCTCCCCATTGGGTTTTGCCTATAATTACTGAGTTTTTCAGAGTGTACAAGTGACGATGATGCAGAGAAAGAATTTAGTCCACTTTTTTATTCTTTTTAGTGTAGGTTTTTATTTTTCTTTTTATGTAATTTTCAGTTTTTTATGTAATTCAGAGGAGATTAGAGTTTCATAGGAGAATGAGAATGAAGCTTGTGCTGAGAGTGACACGGTGTAAGTTATTCTTCTTTTCTCTTATTGTTATAAAATCAAATCTATAGTTATCTTTTTTTGTACTTTGTTTTTGTGTTCTTTTTCTTTTCTACTCTCTCTTTCTTGTACCAATTGATATTCTAGTGAGTCTTATAGCATCGAAAGAGCCTTGCCTTTGCGAGTGCCACCGATAGCTCATGTCGATGGATTTTAGTCTCAGTCTGTATCTTTTCATGCTTGTTTTGTCTTGATGATGTAATGTGCAAGAGACGATAATCAACTCTTATTGACTATGCGCTGATTGCCTCCACTTCAACGTAACATTGTCGCCAAAGATTCAAGATAAGCTTTTGGTCAAAGAAGGTAAATAATTATTTTTAATTTCTTTCTTTTTAACGTTTAGTGTAAATTACCAACACTACAATCTTTCAAATCTCTTTAACTCTTTTTCAATTTCTTCGTACATATCACTTCTATTTTCTCCACCTTCTCATTCTACCACTTTCTTCCTAACTTGACTTTAACTCCATTTTTCTCTTTTCTTTTTAAGAACTAAAAGAGGAATTTTAACCATTAATTGTAGCATAAAAAAGAACTTGCTTAAAAAGCTTCCATCGCTAGTCCCTCCTTGTGGATCACGACCCGCATAGCCACTTACTATAGCGGTAGAATTGAGCACCTTACACTACTGTTTTTAAGTTCTAAAATTCTGAATTTTTGTGTAGGTAAAATCTCAATCATAAGATTAAGCATATAAAGATTCAATATTGTTATAGATCATTATGAGAAAGGTAACATTGAAATTGATTATATTTTTACTAATTTTTAATTGGCCGACATTTTTACAAAACCACTTGATTATAATACATTTCCTTCCATTTGTGGTGAATTGAATGTTTGCATGATGAATTGACAATTCCTAAGATTTGATTTTTTTTTGGACTATTAATTGGTATCATTTTAATTGGTATTTGGTATTTTTTTTATTTGTTTTCCAATTGATTTCATATATCCATGTTTTGTTTCGATTAGTTTACATGATTTTTTAAATTGCTATCTTTCAATTGCTATCCATGTTTCAATTGTTTTGTGAATTTGTATAATGTTTGCTCTTGTTTGATATATAACAATAAGGGGGAGAAGAATTGCATTTATTTATAATTATTCTATTTTAAATTCATTTACCCATATTTTATGCAATAGTTAGTTAAGTACTCTTTACTTTATTGCATATGTTGTTTGCATAGATGGATGGATGGCTATTTATGCATATTATTCTAAATTGTCGAATTTCTATATATGCATGCATATGACTTGATTACATTGACAACATTTTTTAGTCATATTGTACTTGAATTCAAATAAGAATAATTTGGGGAGCTTTTCAAGCTTTTCATATTATTTTTGATAAATAACTCATGTATTTTGTCATAATCAAAAATGGGAAGGTTGTTGGCCCCAAGGTTACAATCATACCGGTTTCTTGTTTTGACAATTATAAAACTCATATAGTTATGATGTACTAATGAAGTTCAAGTGTGCTTATGTTTTTCAGTGTTCAAAAAGATTTAGTTTCCTTCTTTCTCAAAAGGAAGGTGTTGAAGTACTCAAGTTCAAGCTCGGACGATCAACAAATGAAATTTTGGAGAAGCCCACATATGTAAGAAATTAGAATATTTAAGTGTAGGATATTGAATTCATGCTCAAGAATACACACACATACAAGATTTTAATATATGGTTTTTGATTTTTAGTGTTTTAAATGTGTTTTACAAAATGGTTATTAATACATGTTCTATATTTTTCCAAAAGTTTATAGCCAGTTATATACATATATTTCATTGCCAAAATGTTGCCAAAACTAATTTTATATATATACAAATTATTTAAAAATAAGTTCTATTTCAAAAACTCTTTAAAATAATTTTTGTGGTAGGTCGGTCAACTGACTGGTCGATTGCCCCTTGTGCAAAGGATATGTATAGCTGTCGGTCGAACGAGCGGTCGACCATTTGTACATAGACTGTTTGTGCACGTTTGCAGGTTGACTGACCATCGACCACCAAACCTTGGTTGCGTTTGTTTTGCAGTTCGGTCGACTGACTGGTCGATCGTTACTATGTCAGTGATCTCTGTTTGTTTTGATCGACCGACTAGTCAACCGACTGGCAACGGTTAGCTTTGAACTAAGTCAGACGATCGATCGGACAATCGACTGACAGTTTGTCTCTACTACAATAACGACTAGTTTTCAAATCTGACTAAATTTTGACTTTTCTCCAATAGGTATTTTTGCAGTTTTTGGGTCTTATCACCCACATTCCCTGGTTTACTCCTTTAATGACTTTTACCTACTTCCTGTTTATATGATTCATTTGTAGAGATTTATTAACAAGTTTTACAAGTTTATTCAAAAAAATCAAGTTTTATTCAATGAGAATTTTTTTTAGTTTTTAAATTGCAAGAGATCTCAATTTCAAATCAATTTCTACAAGTTTTAAGCCCTTAAATTCATTCTTCAAGACTGAATTTTCTCTCACACAAACTTCTTGAGCTTCATTTCTCATTTTATGCCGTAGAAAGTTGTAAAGAGAGAGTTTGTAATCTTTATAATCACCGAGAGCTTATAAACTTCATTAGGTTTATGCTACCTCTTGTGTAGAGGATTGAAGATTAGAGTTAAGTACTCCGAGTCATGTGTAGATTATTGTAGTTCATTTGTGGTGATCCTTGGTAGATAGTGAAAATCTTTCATGACGATGGCGGGAAAGTAGAGCGAGCTGTTTGAACCTCAAACAAATTTTTTTTGTTTGTATTTGCCATTTATCTCACTATACTCTTTTTATACTGCTTACACTTGTGTTATTGCTTTTCAATGCTCTTCACTCTACTTGTTATATATTGCTTGCATCATTTATACTTGTTGGTTTCCTCATTCAAGTAAGAAGGCAATTGAGCACCTCAACTCTTAATTTAGAGGAATTTAGAGGAGAACTTCTAGAGCCCTTAATTGGGAATCCGACATCACTTCTTATTTTGAGTTGACCGTTTTCATCATTTTAATTGTTGTATTTTCGCATTTGATAAGCATATCACCTATTTACCCTCTCTAGGTGAACTTTCATAGGTGATATGCTAATCTAATGCTGAAATAAAGAAAATTATAAACTACCAAACTTAACCAAACCAGCAATCAAGAAATGAATACGTACACTTGATGAATAGCTTTGAACTTCTCCTTAAAATTTCTCTTAAAATAAGAGTTGAGATACACAATTGCTTTCTTAATTTAAAAAGAGTTGAAACAAATAAATAATCTTACAAGAATACTGAATCAACAAGTATAATAGTGCAATTAATAAAGGAGAGAGTTAAAGAATTCAAACGCAAGCCAATCACAAACATAAGGAGCTATTATCAACATTTGAGCCACTTGCTCCACATCCCCGCCTTCAACGCAATAAAAGTTTCCACTATAATCAATTTGATTAAAAATTAACCTCGATCCTGCAAGATCCGAAGGTACAACTCCAACCCACAACCCTCCTTCCAAGTGGAACTCTCAAATAACAAAAGGTTTACAACACTTGGTGACCTTCACAATCACTTTCTATTACACTTTCCTATAGCTCAGAGTAAGAAATTGATAGCTCAAGAAAAGTGTGAGAAAAATTGAAAGAAATTTTATTGAATAGCTCAAAAACTTTTCACTTAGAGATTTGGATTTGAAAGCATGAAAACTTTGCAAAACTTGATATTCAAACACTCACTAATCACTCCTGTTTATAGGAGAAGGTTTGAGACCATTACTTAGTAAATTTCAACAATTAAAATATGTTAAACACAATTAAAATAATAAAATAGCTGTGAAACAAATCTGGATTGATTTAAGGAGAAAATAGCTTTTGGGAGGCAAATTTAGCAATTTGACAGACCGGCTATCGATCGGGCGGTGGGCCGACAGAGGCTAAACAAAATAAATTTTGTCGTCAGTCGACTGGGCGGTCGACTGGCCAGAGCAGTGTTTTGAGCTCAGAGCAGAGCTTGGAGCTAGCGATTGACAGGCCATAACGAGTTCTATTTAACTCTAGGCTAGCAGTTGACCGCACGGTCAACCGTCCTGGGCCTTCTTAAACTGGGCTAAGTCAGCATTCGACCGGGTTCAGTGTCAAAGACTCATGTACAACTTTGTCTAAGTCTGGTCGACTACTCAATTGACTGACAGAGACTTTGCACTGCGATTGACCAAAAGAAGCCCAAAACCAATTTTTTTGTAAAGTCGTTTAAAAACAAAAATGTATAAATTATTTGTAAAACATGTTATAATATATATTATATTTTGAAAAACATTTGCACATGAATATAAACAAATTTTTTAAAAAAATTTTAGTAAACAAGATATATTTTCAAATACATATATTACACAAGACAATATTTAAAATCACAAAATGATTTGAAAAATCCCTTTGTGTGTATGTAATCTCTTGAACATCAATTCACTACACTATGTTTTAACAAACTAATATCTTACATATTATAAAAGAGTAGGCTCATTCTTCAAAATCTTCAAGTGAATTTCTCTAATTTCAAATTTGTATTTTTGAGTTTGAATTCAAAACTTGAATTTAGCTTGAATGCTTCAATATCTCAATTTGGAGCTAAACATCTAACTCTTGAAAAACTTGTATACTTAAGAACACTTGAACTTGATTAGTACCATTAAACTACTTGAGTTTTAGAATCAACAAAATAAAGAGTGATTGTATCTTCGGGCCAACAATCTCCCTCTTTTTGATGATGACAAAACTCATGAGTTATTCAACAAAAAATATGTGAAAGAACTTCATCAAGAAAAACTCCCCCTGAAATTATGCATACTAATTCAAATCAAGTTCATCACATATGAATAAGCAATAATAAAGTTCATCATTTCATAAACTAAACATATTCAATAGAAAATAAATCATAACTCAAAACATAAAATAAACATATCCAATAGAAAACAAATCATAACTCAAAACAAATCATAACTCATATTCTTAACTCAAAACAAATCATAACTCATATTCTTCTCTCCCTTTTTATCATACGTAAAAAATAGAGGATTTTAGAAATATAAAGAAATCATAAATGCCTAAATTTGAGATTTAAAAAAATAATAATAAGTAATCAACTATCCATCATACAAACTTTTAATTCACCATAAATAAATGTAAATCTATTGTAGTCAAGAGGTATAATGAAAATATTGGCTAATTATCAATTGAAACATAAATGATTGAGGTTTACCTGCCCACAAAAATACGGAATTTCAGAACTTTTAAAACAGTAGTGCAAGGTGCTCAATTCTACCGCTATAACAAGTGGCTATGCAGGTCGTGATCTACAAGGAGGGACTAGCGATGGAAGTTTTTTTTAGTAAGTCTTCTTTTAAGATAGAAAGTATGGTTAAAGTTCTTCTTTTAGTTCTTTAAAAGAAAAAGGAAAAATTGAGTTAAAGTTAAATTAGGAAGAAGATGGTAGATTAAGAAGATGGAGAAACTAGAAATGATATATACAAAGAAATAAAAAAAGGAGTGATAAAAGAAGTGATAGATTGTGGTGTTCTAAACTAAAGAATAAAAAGAAAAGAATCTAAAAGTTACTTACCTCCTTTGGTTGATGACTTACCTAGAACCCTTGCATGTTTTACCTTACTTCGGAGGCGATCAACGCATAACCCATAAGATCGAGCTCAGTCCCCATTCGCATTACATAATCAAGATGAACAAGAATGAAATGATACGGAATCTTGAGGAGGAGAACATCATCATGAAATATCGGTGGCACTCACACAAACATGGTATACTGATGCTTCCAGATTCACTTGGATGCTCATCATAACCAAAAGTGAAAAAGTAGAAAGAAGAAGAAGAAAATAAAAGTAAAGACGAACATAAAAAAAAATTACCTTTTATTACTTGCAGAAACGATAGAAGAAAGGATGAGGGTACATCGGTGTCACTCTCAACATAAGCCTCTCTCTCTCTTACTTACATAAATCTCAATCTAACCTATGCTTACAAAGAAATAAAAATTACATAAAAAGAAAATAAAAATCTGCACTAAAAAGAATGAAAAACTGGCCTAAAATCTATCTCTGCTTGGTCGTTACCATACGCTCTGAAAATTCCAGTATTTATAGGCAAAAACCCACGTAGGCGAGCGTATGAAGATAGGGGGAGCAAACGCTCCCCCTAACTCCCTAACAAAGCCGCGGATCCACGGTAAATATCGTGTTTCCATGGCTATGATGTGGCCAGGTGGCCACAGCCGAGGGATAGAGCGTCCAGGTTTCGAGATATGATTTTATCTTCAGCTGGATTTTCAGTTTTATCTCCAGAATTGTGACGAAACGGCCTTTGATCCTTAGCTTCCACCGATTGATTTGTAGGGATTTGTTCTAACGGGTTTTCGACTGATCTGAACCAACCTGATCTGCCCTGATTTACTAAGTTTGAATTAATTCTGATTTAAATCAGAATTTGATAGGCTTTTGGGCTCATTTCTCTTCACTCTCCTTTAGGAATGGGCCTACAAATAAATTAAACAATAATTAAAAAAAGCAGAGTTTATTTTATAATAAGTATGAGAATAGGTTAATGAATGTGCAATATTAGCGATCGATCATACCCCCATACCTATCTTTTGCTCATCCTCGAGCAAAACAATTAAACAAAAAATTATTATACCACTTTCGCAGGTCACGCGATTGCGCTGAGTATGTGCAACAAGCCGTTAAACCTCTTGGTTACCCCTAGAGGACGATTTTGTCTCGTGAGGGTTTTCAGTGGATTACACCCACAAAATCCGTAAATAAAGAGAAAAATGTTAGTATTTTGAAAACACATTTTGAAAGAAAAATATTTGAAATATTATTGTAAGTTTTAAGTAATCTATAAGTTATAGGAAAACCGAATTTTTTATTCGTAAACTTAGTCTCTATTCAAAAATTTGTTATCAATCAAAGTAAGGGGTCAAATTGTACTTCTCATCTAGTCTATTACTTTACCCTAAGTCATATGCACCTTGTGACCATGAAAATTTTAACTAAGGGTTCTTTAACTCTAACTCTTATGCCTTATTTATATATATATATATATATATATATATATATATATATATATATATATATATATATATATTTGGTGGTATTATTCCTTAGTTCTATTAGGCTTTCTAATCTGCTCATGTAACGAGCCTTTAATCGGTGACTCCCAGACCAAACGGACTTAGGGCACCGGGTGAGAAAACACCCCAAGGACTTAAGGACTCGAGCAAACAAGGCCACAAAACTAAGGATTTTATTATATGAACCACTTTTAGGCGTGAATACTTATGTTTTATTAGGCACAAATACCCAGCTTAATCAGAGGATTTTTATATATATATATTTTCTCAAACTTATCTAATCATCTTTCGCATAAATACCAAGACTTACTTAGGCCAAAGTACCTAGCTAATCAATAATTAGATTTGTTCATCTTTCATAGATATATATATATATATATTTAAAATTTTTTTTAAGGCATAAAAATCTTTGTTTTAGAACCCTAAGTGTGTAAGTATATAAGTGTGCATATTTCATCAAGGTAAAGATCAAGACTAAATTACTTTGACAAATTATCTTCCTAACCCTAAAAATCAAACAAATAATCTTATTTTGACCAAGTATAAGAAATTCTAATTTGGATTGTCCTATTCCTTAAAATTGACTTAATTTCTTACAAAAAATATGTCAAAATATTGTTTCTATTTTAAAAAAGTTTTTAAAAGTAAAGAAAATGTTAATTTTTATTTTCTTTTTTTAATAAAAAGAAAAAACCTAAGTTATGTTAGACCCTCCCCCACACCTATCTCATGCATTGTCCTCAATGTATGAATTAATGCATAGATGCATGAAAAAGAAGAAAGGGAAGGAAAATATTACCTTAAGGTGGTGGTTCCAGTGATGGTCTGATTGGGTCAAGCGTTGCTACCCAATCAAGATAATGTGGTAGTTCACGGAACCTACCTTTATTGACCTCTTTTCTATTTACATATTTACAGTCCCCAGTATGAATAGGATCATGAAAGATCCTATCGTGAAACTTACTTCCTTTACATGACCAGTCCTGGAAAATCATCACAGAGTCATCATGGTCTATACCTATGTCCAACAAAAGAATGTGACTTGGTGGAATGGTTGACTTGGACTCAAGAATGATAGGTTCAGGAAACAATACATACTCGGGAAAATCGACTTGGGGTTCGAGAGTTAGTTTTGGTTCAAGCGTTGAGTCCAAGTCCAAGAATTGATATTCACATTCTTTTCCCATCAATGGAATGCGACTATCCAAAATTGGTGATTCAATTTTAAAATCTATGGGTACGGGAATAAATATTGGCTCAGAAAATTGGTTCAAATTGGGTAAGAATACCAGAGTCAACATAGATTCGAAGATGGAAACTGAATCACAAAGTTGGGGATCGAGTTCACATTCATGATAATGTTCAATCTCATTTAAATGAAAACTTGCCAATTCGTCAATGGGTTGATTTTGGTCAAGTTCAGGGCTTTGAGGTGAAACTGAATCTTGGTCAAAGTCTTCAAGATACCATGATTCTTGATTTTCATCAATATGGCTAGAAGTGTTAGGAATAGTCAAAGAATGAATATGGAGAGTTTCCTTATTCCTACGCATGTTCTCCAATCTACTAATTCTTGCTTCTATCATATCGAGTGGATCATTTTGATATTGAATCATGGTTTCCATACTCTTTTCTAAGTTGGCATGTTCTCCTTAAAAAATAGAGTAAGGATCTGTGACTTGAAAATTTTTACGAGATTTTGAGTCTTCTAAAATTTGAATTTGTCGCTCAAGCTCATCTAAGGCTTCCATCCTCTTTTCCCAGTCAATTGATTCTTCTAATGGTTGTTCGGGAAAGGAGTATATGAAGCTAGAAGTTAGTAGGGTAGTTGACAATATGACTCAGGGAGTTGTACCCCCATTGACTCTGTGAAGAGTAGTGATGATTATTCCAGTCTTGTTCATAGTATTGGGACTGGAGCATGTAATGATTCGGATAAGACCAATTTGGCACACTAGGTTGGTTAAAGTTATGATATGTCGGGTTGGTAATATCCGAAAAAAAGGTCGGGGTGTAATATGGATTACCATTAAAATTGGAAAAATTATTGTTATAAGCCATATCACACAGGAAATGTCAACACAAACAGAGAAAAACAAACAAATAAGCAAACAAATAAAAAGAAAGAAAAAAATTCTAAACTGAGTTAGGGTAGACCTTTGACCTAGACGACTCCTAACAGGTTGACTGTCCATGGGAGGTATAATGCAGACTTTGACCATAAGCTAATCAACCAAGTCAGGGCAAGATTGGTGGGAGGTATCCGCGCAAAAGCGAGCCTAATTAAGCCAAACCACCAGCCTTCGGGGTTTCGCCCCTCAATCCCTTTCCTTAGACACTGATTTGACAAGAGTCAAATTCTAACACCTTCCCCCTTAGGATAATCTCCTAATTGAGTCTGAGAATCCCTAGGGCCAACGTCTACTCAGTTTTAGTTAGGCTTGGGTTAGTGAGTAAGGAGATTGTTTGTGGGCTAAGGGAGGTTAATGACTTCCCCACCTTATCTTGTTTATAGGACAAGCCCTTAAGATCGATTGTGCAGGGTGTGCAGGATAAAGAAAAGTAACATTCAACAAGCAAATAATCACTCAAGAGTATTTCCTAAACTATATGCCATGCAAACGTACCTTTTGCTCCAGCACTCTTCAACAGTAATGTAAAATGTAAACGAATTAGGCACGTGCCTAAATGCAAAGTCTAAACCGTTTTTAGCATTTAACAAACATCATTTTACTGTTGAGGTTAGAAAGGAAGTACAGTAAGACAAACAAGGAAATTAATAGTTACAGATATTAAACTTTGCAATTCAGCTAACCTGCAGAAAATACAGGTTAGTAGTTCACTCAAATTGCCACAGGAATGTAGCAAATCTGAGGACTTCTTGACTCTGCTTTCTTGAGCAGAGTCCAAGGCCACTTATATGTCCACTGCAGCAAAATTTCCTTGTTGTTAAATCTGTACACCAAAAATCAAGAAGAAAGAAGGTTAACCAAAAATCTAAACTTTAATGAGAATTACTTACCGTCCCTCCTCGGCAACGGCGCCAAAATTTGATTGAGGTTTACCTGCACACAAAAATACGGAATTTCAGAACTTTTAAAACAGTAGTGCAAGGTGCTCAATTCTACCGCTATAGCAAGTGGCTATGTGGATCGTGATCCACAAGGAGGGACTAGCGATGGAAGCCTTTTTTTGTAAGTCTTCTTTTAAGATAGAAAGTATAGTTAAAGTTCTTCTTTTAGTTCTTTAAAAGAAAAAGGAAAAATTGAGTTAAAGTTAAATTAGGAAGAAGATGGTGGATTAAGAAAATGGAGAAACTAGAAATGATACGTACAAAGAAATGAAAAAAGGAGTGATAAAAAAAGTGGTAGATTGTGGTGTTCTAAACTAAAGAATAAAATGAAAAGAATCTAAAAGTTGCTTACCTCCTTTGGTTGATGATTTACCTAGAACCCTTGCATGTTTTACCTTACTTCGGAGGCGATCAACGCATAACCCATAAGATCGAGCCAGTCCCCATTCGCATTACATCATCAAGATGAACAAGAATGAATGATACGGAATCTTGAGGAGGAGAACATCATCATGAAATATCGGTGGCACTCACATAAACATGGTATACTGATGCTTCTAGATTCACTTGGATTCTCATCATAACCAAAAGAGGAAAAGTAGAAAGAAGAAGAAGAAAACAAAAGTAAAGACAAACATAAAAAAAATTACCTTTTATTGCTTGCAGAAATGATGGAAGAAAGGAGGAGGGACATCGGTGTCACTCTCAACATAAGCCTCTCTCTCTTACTTACATGAATCTCAATCTAACCTATGCTTACAAAGAAATAAAAATTACATATAAAGAAAATAAAAACCTACACTCAAATGAATGAAAAACTGGCCTAAAATCTATCTCTGCTTGGTCGTTACCGTGCGCTCTGAAAATCCCAGTATTTATAGGCAAAAACCCACGTAGGAGAGCGTATGAAGATAGGGGGAGCAAACGCTCCCCCTAACTCCCTAACAAAGTCACGGATCCGCGTCAAATGCCATGTTTCCACGGCTTTGCTGTGGCCAGGTGGCCACAGCTGAGTGGTGGAGCGTCCAGGTTTCGGGATATGACTTTATCTTCAGCTGGATTTTCAGTTTTATCTCCAGAATTGTAATGAAACGGCCTTTGATCCTTGGCTTCAACCAATTGATTTGTAGGGATTTGTTCTAACTGATTTTCAACCGATCTGAACCGACCTGATCTGCCCTGATTTACTGAGTTCGAATTAATTCTGATTTAAATCATAATTTGATGGGCTTTTGGGCTCATTTCTCTTCACTCTCCTTTAGGAATGGGCCTGCACATAAATTAAATAATAATTAGAAAAAAGCAGAGTTTATTTTATAATAAGTATGAGAATATGTTAATGAATGTGCAATATTAGTGACCGATCAATAAATAATTTCTATATCATCTTTTTCATAGTGATCCCTGAGAAAGTGATACTTAATCTCTTTGTCCTTGGTCTGGCTATGCTGATTTACATTCTTGATCATATGAATGGTGCTAGTGTTATTATAATATATTTTAATGTGGTCATTATACAAATCATAACAGGGAAGTGTATGTTTCATCTAAAAAACTTGTGCACAACAAGCTCCAACGACAACATACTCCATCACGGCAGTTGAGAGGGCTACATAATTTTGATTCCTTGAAGACCATAAAATGAGACAATTTCTTAGAAATTGACAAGTTCACTAGTACTCTTCCTATTCACTTTACAACCGGCATAGCCAACATCCTAATATCTTGGCATGTAGAATTATCTAATCTTCGGATCCTATAAGTTTATTCTAATAGTTCCTTTAAGATATTTGATAATTCTTTTTACTGCAATTAGATACGACTCTTTCGGACACGATTGAAATCTAGCACAACACATCTACGAACATGATATCTGACCCATTTACCATCAAATACAATAAACTACTAATCATACTATGATATAATTTAATGTTAACACACTTGCCTTGTTCGTCCTTATCAAGCTTGGTTGTTGTTGCCCTGAGAGTTTTGCTAACCTTTGCACTTTCTAGGCCGAACTTCTTGATCAACTTCTTAATGTATTTTACTTGATTCAAGAATATTCTGTCACTTCTTAGTTGAGCTCACCCATCATGCTCATCTTGAATTCATCTTTTCTACACGATTCAAAATCTTTGCACAACTTTTCTTTAATAGAAAAAAAATTATGTCATCAACATAAATTTGCATAATTATAATATCTTAATCAACATGCTTGGCAAACAATATAGTATCTACTTTATCGTTAACAAAACTCTTATTTACAAGAAATTTGCTAAGTCTCTCATATCATGCTCTTGAAGCTTGTTTCAAATCATAAAGAGCTTTTTCTAATTTAAAAACATGAACGTGATGTGTAGGATTAACAAACCCAGGGATTGTTTAACACAAACCTCCTCATCTATATAACCATTAAGAAATGCACTTTTCACATCCACTTGCAACAGTTTAAAATCTTTAAAAGCGACAAAAGCAAGAGTCATACATATGTCTTCGAGCTGTGCAACAGGTACAAAAGTTTTCTCAAAGTTAATTCCTTAGATTTGATTATAACCTTGGGCCACTAACCTTGTGTTGTTTTAAATTATATTACGTGACTCATCAAACTTATTTCTAATGATCCATTAATACCAATGGTTGGTTTATTACGGGGCTTAGTAACAAACTTCCAAACTTGGTTATGCTCAAATTGCTTGATCTCCTCTTGCATGGCAAGTGATTGCAAATTTAAATACCATGTAGTTAAGAGCTAACGGTTCCTGTCCATGAGGAGAGATGTGATGCAAGCGTTTTGGTATTTTTGAAAAAAATAAGTTTTAATATTGGTGTTTTTTAGAAGAAAAAGAATACAGAATGTTGAGAAGTGATTTAAAGAAAAATTAAAGATAGAGAATAGATTTTAGAAAAGATGATTATGAAAAAAACTTGACCAAATAGTGTGTTAGTTTGTAATAAAAGAGAAGATCCAGGCTCACTAATCTTTACTCAACTCTAGGTTTTTCTCTTAAAAGTCTTAGTACCTCAATGTGATCATAGGAAAAAGTTTGATCTTGTATTTAAAGAGAGGTCAAGTAAAACACATAATATAGTTTAGAAATTGAACTTTAGTTTCAAAATCGTTCTTTGAGATGAATATTAAACCATCAAGGCATTTAAGCATGAATAGAATTAAAACAAGTTCTTATTTTTAAGATTAACTTCAAGTGTAAGTTCAAAAATCAATCCCATCCTTAGGTGCCTTCAAGAACAATCGCTAGAATCAAAGCTTAAAGTTAGGCATTCAAATGATTCAATTGGGTTTTTTTTAATAAAAATCGATCAAGGTCAACACTAAAGAGGAGTGATCAGTGAGCCCAGAAGAAGAAAAATTAGCTAATCACTATAAAGAAAGAACAAATAAAATAATGAATAAAAAACATCAACATACCAGATAGATTGAGTAGAGTTGAATAAACAAGGTGAATCTCCTCTGATTGTGACTTCAATGGTAAATTACACACTCTTTTTCTCTCTCTCATTTTTCTAACTAGGCTAGAAAGTAAATAAACTATGATTATAACTTCTCAAAACTACTTAATAATGATCCTAAACCCTAGGAGTAAAACAAAAATTTAATCCTAGTCTTCTTTCTGTTGAACTCCAAAAAATGCAGTATTTATAGCTAAAAAGGGAGTAAGGGAGAGCGTTTGAAGATAGGGAGAGCAAATGCTCTCCTATTTCTCTAACAAGGCTGCAGATCCACGTCTTTTGCCATGGATCCACGACCACATCTAGGCGGGGATCCCTGATCTGATGTCATCTCCTTTTGTCTAACTGATTTTTTAGTTTGGTCTCCAATTTCAATCTGATCTCCATTGATCTTCGTTGATCTCCATTTAACCAAATAAATCTCTCAAAATCTGATTTAATGAAACTAGATTTGGGACAATCTTCAGCTAACCAAATAGATCCAGCTAAATCTGATTTTAACTTGTATTATTTGGCTTAACTTCTCCCTTTTAATTAAGACAAGCCTGCAAATTAAGACACGGTTATTAGCAGGATTTAGTACAAAATAGATGCAATAGTTTAGTAATAAATATGCAATAAATATGCAATAAACGTCCCCACACCTATATGTTGTCGTCCTCGAGTAAAAACTAAAAAGACTAAAAGTTATTGGGCCACTTTCGCAGGTTATGCGACTGCACTGAGTATGTGCAGTAAGCCTTTAAACCTCTATGTTACCCCTACAGGATGAGTTTTGTCTCGTAAGAATTTTTAGTGAATTGCACCCATAAAATCCTGTGAAAGAAATAAAAGACAAGAAAAGACTAAGATAAAAAAGAAAAATAAAAAATAAGGATAACTGTAAAATAAAGAAAAGAAAAAGAATTTTTTATTATTTCATAATAAATAGTAATTAGTAATTAAATTTATAAGTTTCCACCAAGTTTAGGCATAATCAAGCTCAACCATAAAATCAAGAAATCTAATCTTATTTCCTTAATGATTTAAATTCAAATATTTCCACTTTCTGAGCCTTCCAATCTTATGAATCTTTGTGTAAGTGAAAAATAGTCTAAGCTTGGGAATATTTGATTCAAACTTCACTTGTTTTAAATACATATATAATTCTTTTCTATATATTTTTGAAAAGTTCAAAGTATTACCACTTCATTGCCCTTTAAGCATTTCTTCTCTCTTTTTTAAATATGTATAACTCATCTAATTTTCTTTTGTGTAAATATCAAGGCTTTTTGAGGCTCTAATATCTGACTAATTGATTATTAAATGTGCTAATACACATATTATATATATATATATATATATATATATATATATATATATATATATATATATATATATATATATATATTTAAACTTACCAATAACCTTTTACATAAGTACCAAGGCTTGCTTAGGCCAAAGTACCTAGCTAATCAATAATTAGATTTTGTTTATTTTTCATATATATATATATATATATATATATATATATATATATATATATATATATATATATATTATATATATATATATATATATATATATATATATATATATATATATAATATATATATATATATATATATATATATATATATATATATATTTCTCTTTACTATATATATTCAAAACAAGCTAGGCTATCATCATCATCTCAAGCATAAAACATATGTGTACGTGTATATAAGATGCATAATCTTGTCAACAAATTCTAGATGGTGTTTATTTTTCAAATTTTTATCTCTAAGTCAAAAATTATTGATTCTTTCAAATTGATCTTTACCATCAAAATTTCAAACTTTGTTGGATTCTTAGTTTTTTAAAAACTAGTTATACTTTTTGCAAATTTTTTTTTTATAAAGAGAATATTTATGTTAATAACTAAACTATGTTAGATATGTTAGTGAAACCTTCCCCCACACCTATCTCATGCATTGTCCCCAATGTATGAAAGAAACTTATAGATGCATTAAATAAAATATTAAAGAGGTGATGTTACTGATACACTGGGTCTAATAGAATCATAGTTGTTTCATTTACCAGCACCGATTCCAAGAGAAGTATAAGGCGTTGATCATTTACCTTAAAATCATTCTCATTCTTGGTGTCACTGATCTCTACCGCACCATATGGAAACAATACCTTTACAATGAATGGCCCAGTCCATCTTGACTATAGCTTTCCTAAAAAAAAATAAAGTCTAGAATTATAGAGTAACACTTTTTATCCGGGGACAAAAGCCTTTCTTATGATATACTTATCATGAAAAATCTTAACTCTATCTTTTTTTATCTTCTCATTCTCATAGGCCACATTTCTCAACTCCTTTAATTCAAAAATTTATAATTTTTGAAGGTCACCGGCCTTATCTAAATCAAAATTTAGCTGATTGATTGCCCATAAGGCTCGGTGTTCTAACTTAACGGGTAAGTGACAAGCCTTCTCAAAGATTAACTTATATGAAGACATTCCTAGAGTCGTCTTGAAAGAAATCTTGTAGGCCCATAAGACTCAATCTTTTTGATTTTGGCGGACCAATCTTTTTGATTTTGGCGGACCAATCTTTTTGATTTTGGCTTACAGTGTTCTCTAAAATAAGTTTAATTTGTCTATTGCAGACTTCTACCTGCCTATTGGTTTGAGGTGATATGGTGTGGACAATTTTTGTGTTATATTATATTTTCGCATAAGAGCTTCAAAAGTTCTAATGCAAAAATGGCTGTCATTATCGCTAATAATGGATCGAGGGGTTCCAAAGCGTGAGAAAATGTTCTTTTTCAAGAACTTGACAACAATCTTGTTATCATTAGTCTTGCTAGTAATGACTTCTACCCATTTCGACACATAATCCACAACAACCAGTATATATTGGTTTCCAAATGAGTTAGGAAAAGGACCTATAAAGTCAATGCTCCAAACATCAAAGAGCTCTATTTCTAGAATTGGGTTGAGGGATATCATATTTCGTTTCAAGATCCTTCCTACCATTTGGCATTTAGGGCACATGTTGCAGAATTCATAGGTATCTTTAAACAAAATGGGCCAATAGAACCCACTTTGTAGCATTTTTTCAGCAGTCTTGCGGGTACCAAAGTGTCCACCACATGCAAGCTCATGACAAAAGGATAGAGCACTCTAAATTTTCTCATTGAGAATGCATCTCCTAATAATTTGGTCAAAACAGTACTTTAAAACATATAATTCCTTCCAAAAGAAATACCAAACTTGAGATAAGTACCGATATACATCTTCTTTCAACCAATTGATGGAGTTTGGTTTGTGACTAAGTAGTTCATAATGTCGGCAAACAAAGATTCCTTAAAGGCAACTAAGAGTTGTTCATTAGGAAAGTCAACATTAATGGGTAATTCGTTGCATGGAGAATTTGGGATACGTGAGAGATGTTCAGTAACAACATTTTCTATGCCTTTATTATCTCGATTCTCGAGATTTAATTCTTGAAGAATGATGACCCAATGAATTAGTCAGGCCTTGGCATCATAAGGTATCTCAGCACAGAATGATCAGCGAAAATGGTGTTTTTGGACCCAAGTAGGTAGGGATGAATTTTTTTAATGCAAATACCACTACCAAGAATTCTTTCTCGGTTGTAGTGTAGTTCAATTGCACATCATTGAGAATCCTATTTGAGTAATAAATTATGTGTTGCTTGTTATCAATGCGCTATCCTAAGATAGCGCGATAGCGCCTATGACAAAATCTGAAGCGTCATACATGATTTCAAATGGCTTTGACCAATCCAGTGCAGAAATTATTGGTGCAGAAATAAGCTCTTTCTTAAGCTTCTCTCAAGCATTAAGACATCCGCTACTAAAAGTGAAGGGCGCATCCTTAGCTAAAAGGTCAGTTAAAGGTCTAGTAATTTTGCTAAAGTCTTTAATAAACCTTCGATAAAAATCAACGTGTCCTAAAAAAGATTAGATACCTTTGATACATTTTGGTATATGGAGCTTATCTATAAGCTTAATCTTGGCTTTATCCACTTCAATTCTGTTCTTTGAAATTTCATGACCTAAGATAATTTCATGTCTTATCATGAAGTGACATTTCTTCCAATTAAGTGTCTGATTTTTCACGACACAACATTGAAGGACAAGCTCGAGATGGTGAAGACATTGATTGAATGAGTCTCCAAAAATGGTCATCCATAAATATTTCTAAGAATCATTTTAGCATGTCGGGAAAAAGACTAAACATGTAACGTTGAAACGTTGTTGGGGCATTGTACAAGCCGAAAGGCATTCTGCGATAAGCAAATGTCCCAAATGAACATGTGAATGTGGTCTTCTCTTGATCCTTCAGAGCTATGGGAATCTTATTGTACCCCGAGTAACCATCCAAGAAATAGTAATACTCGTGGCCAGCTAAAGTTCATGCATTTGATCAATGAAGAGAATTGAAAAGTGGTCCTTACGAGTTGCAGCATTTAACTTCCTATAGTCAATGCAAACTCAAATCTTCATGGGAAGTCGAGTTTTGATCAACTCTTTGTTCTCATTTTTCACCACAGTTAAACTAGAGTTCTTCGAAACCGCGTCGATAGGACTGACCTATTATCTATTGAAAATGGGATAAATGATCCCATTATCTAGGAGTTTCAGACTTTTAACACGAACAGCCTCTTGCATTATAAGGTTTAACCTACCTATGGGTCTCTCTTAGGTGTTGCTTCTTTATTGAGATAAATACGATGTTGAATTATGGTTGGACTCAACCCCTTGATGTTGGTCATTGTCCAACAAATGATTTCTTTATGTTTTCTAAGAACTAACATAAGGCTTTCTTCATGCCCGGCAGTCAAATATGATGGTATGATGATTGGTAGAGTCTCTTGTTCGCCTGAGTAGACGTACTTGAGATGTTCAGGCAAAGCATTCAATTTTATAGAAAAGAAAGGCTCAATGGAAAGAGGAGTCAAGTTTGTTGGCTTCAAATTTTGTGAAATAGGGCTTGATGCCCAACTCACAGCAGACTCGACAATCTAGTCAAGGTCAAAATCCATAGACTCCAATTCAAACTCACTTTCAATTCTTAGCTCGAATTCTTCTCTATGTTCACTTGTCATGTTCTCAATGAGGTTGACTTTGAATGTTTGGTCCTCCACATCTCCGGGTTGCTTGCCTAGGTTGAAAACATTGACTTTTCTAGTCATGTCTCCGAAGGTTAGCCTTATGGATCCGTTCCTACAGTTGATAATTGCACTAACAGTAGCAAGGAACAGACACCCTAGGATAACGAGAGTTTGAGACCTAAGATTGGACACAGGTTGTGTCTGAAAAACTATAAAATTAACAGGATAGATTAACTCCCTGACTTAAATAAAGACGTCATTGATTTCCCCTTGGGAAGTTTCACTGACCGGTCAGCCAATTGGATGGTGATTTGGGTTGGACTAAACTCGCCCAACCCGAGTTGTTGATAAACTAAGAAGGGAAGCAAGTTGATTCTTACTCCCAAATCAAAGAGTACCCGACTAATTTCGTGTTGTCCTATAGTGCATGCAATAGTAGAACAACTCGGATCCTTGTACTTGACAGGGATTTGACCCGATAGTAGCTCACTAATGTTAGTGGCTAAAAAGACCTTCTTGGGTACAATAGACTTTCTTTTCTTGGTGCACATATCCTTAAAGAATTTTGTATATGATAGGACTTGTTGGATAGAATCAAGAAGTGGCACATTAATCTTGACTTGATTAAAGATCCCAATTATCTTGTCCATTGTGCATTTTGTTTGTTGTTCTTAAGACTATTTGGAATGGTACTATAAGCTTGTGCACCTGATCGACTGGCTTATCTTTATCATACTCGTCAGATTTGGATGAAATGGAGATAGAAGAGGTGGATGCTTGTGGTTGGTTCTACTGAATGGGATTGAGTGACATTGACTCTTGATTATAAACTTTCTTATCCGACCTTAATGTATGAACAATATTGCATTGATTCATTTTAATCCTCTTGAGCCAAATGAGCTTGACTAGATTTTCTATGGTTTATCAATAGCTAACTAGGAAAAGTCACTTTGCGCCTTTTACTTGGTGAGTTAGCTAACTGACTCATCTGAACCTCTAACCCAGATACGGTTTGAGAATGGTTGTTCAACTGCTGTCCTTGGTTCTTCATGAAAGAAGTTTGTGACTTGATCAAATTGTCAATATTCTTCTCCATATCAGTCATTTTCTTATCAAGAAGGGGACCTTGAAAAGAAGATTGTGGAGCTTGGTTGGAAAAGTTTTGTTGATAATTGAAAAAAATTAGATTGATGATTAGAAGAATTGTGATGATAATTTGAAAAGTTGGGTTGATGATTAAAAGAATTGTATTATAATTGGGCGTTCGAAGTGGTTTGATTGGTTTGAACTTGAGTGGTCGTTATTTTGGCTCCATGGGATATTCGGGTGATTTCTCTAACCAGGATTCTATATTTGAGCATAGGGATTGTTATGGGTCTTGAAAAGGCCGCATTCATGGGCTCAAGCAACATTTGTTGAGCATAAAAAAACTGGATAATTCTCAGACACATGGTTCATGGATTGACAATAAGTACAGCCTGAGTTTTGGATTGGATTAGGGCTGACTTGGTTCACTGAAACCGGTTCTTTTGTTTCAAAAAATTCTAGTCTTCTCAATAGGTTGGAAATTCTAGCTTCGACAGCTATGGATGATTCTATGAAATGGATACCTCCATTTGAAGAGATAGGATTAGTGCTCCTAGACTTTTCAGAAGTTGGCTCACATTTGATGGTTTCATCTTTTTGCAAGAATCTCCCTTGGCATATAGTTTCTAAGAGGGTCTTAGTTTGAAAGTCTAAACCATCATAAAGAATTTGGCATTGTTGCCACATCTTTATGCCATGATGACGACATTGGGCAAGGAGGTCTCTAAAACATTCAAAGTATCTCTAAATAGTTTACTAAGTTCTTACTTGAACTAGATGATATTCTTTCTAATGAGAACGGTCTTGTGGATATGATAGAATTTCTTCAAGAAAGACTCAACAAAGTCATCCCAAAAAGTGATAGAATAAACCGCTAAACTGTATAGCCATTTCTTGACTAGGTCCTTAAGTGCAAAAGGGACAAAACGTAACCTAACCACATTGTCTCCTAACTGGTATATACTCATCATGAGGCATACTTCCTTAAATTTTCTTGTGAAGAAAAACACATTCTAAGACTCTAGACCATGGAATTTTGGGAGAGTGTTGATGAATTGTGATTTCAGTTCAAGACTATTGCCATTAGCTTCCAGGAGCCGAATACAAGATGGAAGGGAGGTCCTCATGGGATAGAATCTCTTTTGTAAAGATGTAGGCTGAGTCATAACCGGATCTGGTCTTGGTTCTAGTTTGGGTGGTGAGCTGCTTCTAGTCAACCTGGATGTGTTTGGGTCTCTTGACCACACTGGCATAAATTAATTGCTATCACAAAAAAGTTCACCAATCAGTCAAAAAGGAAAAGAAAAATTCAACCATGCCTATTCTAAGGTAGACTTAGACTTAAATGACTCCTAACTGGTTAGATCGTCCACATGAGATATAATACAGAATCTGATCACAAGTTAATCAGTCAGATCAGGGCAAGATTGGTGAAGGTAATCGTGTAAAAAGTGACGAGCCTAGTTAAGACAAACCACCAGCATTCAAGGTTTCGCCTCTCAATCTCCGATCTTTGTCACCGATTTGGCAAGAGTCAAATTCTAATATTTTTTCCCTTGGTCAACCTCTTAGTGAGTCTGAGATGTCCTTAGGGCTAACGTCTATGAGATTTTAAGTTAGACTTAGGTTGTGCATACTTGGAGATGATTTGTGGGCTAAGAAAGTGTAATGACTCTCCCACCTTGTCTTTTGTTGGGTTTTGTCTTTAATATTTATTTGTGCAATTGTGCAAGATATAGCAAAAGTAACACTCAACAAGTAAGTAAATCACCCAAGAATGTTCCTAAGCTAGATACTATGCAAATGTATCTTATCACTAACTTTTTGTTGGCCCAAAGGCCCATCACACTAGTTTTCATAATGATTAACTCGTGTAGTTTTAGTACTAAGCTTCAGACATTTGATCATGATCTTAGTCAATGTTTAGTTTCAACAAAAGATTTGAAGTCAAGTTTTGAAATAGCATGTGTTGATTCAAGAGCTCGCATATCAAGATCACATTAAGTACTCAGGAGGAGTCTATCTCGTTGAATCAAGGTTTGGACCAAGTCAAAAAGGAGAAGAAGATTTTCAAGAGAAGATTTTCAAGACTTGAGTCTAGTTTTGCAAGTGTTAAGATTTTATTTTTAGATAAAATATAAAGAATAAATTAGTTGTGGAGTGCTCAAGCTCAAATACACACAAACAAAATTTCTATATGTGTTTTCATAAGAAATGTTATGATTTTAGAAAACACCGTTTTGGTTTTAAGCTTCAAAGAAGATATCTTTATGTTTCATGAATAGAGTACAAGTTTACATGTTTTATATGTATATTGGATTTCATTTATATACATGTTGGTTTAAATGTTTAGAAAATTTTATTTGATGTTTCTATATCATGTGTTTAAGTTTTATATTTATCAAAACTTATTTTAGAGCTTATTGTCAAAAACATAGATATTTCGTCTTATATGTGCATTGAATCATAGTCATACACACTAAGCTTAAAACATGTTTAAATATCTTATTTTTTGTATTTGAACAAGCTTTGGAAAAAATATTATTTTCCATTAGAAGTTTCGTTTTTGAAAAATACCATTTTTATTTAAAGCTTTAACTTCTATACCTCAGAAATAGTTCAACTTGTTCGTAATATGTGTTGATTTTCGATCACACATAATTGAACATCAATGTATTTCAATAAACTTATTTTTGTAGATTTTATGTGATTTTATACAATTTTATAGGATAATAAAAGACCAAGTTTTAATCCCTTTTTAAAACCCTGACTGGCCTTCTGGCGGTCGACCGACCAGTCGACCGATGTGCACAGAATGTGTACCCAGTCCTGGCTTGAGGGCCGATCGACCGGGCGATCAACCGATCCAGAGAGTAAACTCTCTGGATCTGGCCCTGGTCGACCGAACGGTCGACCGGCCAGAGAGTAATGCTCTTTGGTTCTTGCCTCGGTGGACCGACCGGTCGACCGATAGGTCTTTGACCTGGGTGCGGTAGACCGAGCAGTCGACTAGCAACCCTAACGGTGACTGTTGTCCTGTCGACGGATAGACTAATCTTGCCCCAACGATTAGTTTTTGACAGCCTATATAAATTGGGGTTTTGGGCCAGTTTTGGTTAAGATTTTTTGGGAGAGTTTTCTAGAGCTATTTTCTTATCTTTCACTGAAATTTTTCAACAAGTTTTTAGAGCTTTAATTTTCAAATCAAAAGGAGTTTTTCAAGAGTGAATCTCTTGATTTTATCAAAAGCTTTCTTGAGTTTTTCACCTCCAAATCTATCTAAGTTTTTTCACACAAGCTTGAGCTTTTCTTTGTCATATCTATCTTATAGGAGTTTTGTTAGTGATAGTTATTTTTGTGATCAAGATAAGTGATCACAAGTGTTCCACCCCCTTATATTGGAGAGTGTTGTAGAGGTGCGGCCTCGAGGAACTTATAAGTTCATATTGTGTTGTTCTTGTGGAAACAAGTGAGAGACTTGCGAGTCCAAGAGTTCTAGTGTGAACCGTTGTAGGTGTTGCGACACCGAGTGATCTTTCAGGATTGATTCTAATGAAAATTCTTCATAGTGTTAAAGGTGGAGATATAGAGTAAGTATGCTCGAACCTCGAAATAATTGTGTCATGTTTGCGATTGCTTATCTCTCTCACTCACTTGTGTTTGTATATCTTGCATGCTTATATTGTTTATCTCTTTATATGCTTGATATATTTGTGCTTAATTGAATATATGCTTGAGTTTGCTTGCTCACACTAGTATTCAATCAAGAGAGCCATAGTGGCACCTCAACTCTTAATCTAGAGGAATCTTGAGGAGATAGTCCAGAGCCTTTTACCGGGAATTCGGCTACACTCTTTGGTTATACATTGTGTGTTTTCTTAATAGTATTTAGTTTGAGTAATTAGTTTTAATTCTATATTAGTGTTGCATGAGATTAGCTTGTCACTTATTCACCCCCTCTAGGTGACTTACAATTGGTATCAGAATTTGGTGCTCTTGATTTGGATCTAACAACATTGGGTTAAAGATCCTCATTTTAGCTAAGCACTATATTTGAACACACACACATGGATTTCATGACACCTCCTATATTTGACATTCTTAACATTCAAACTTAGAAAGTTAAGATGTCCATGTACCTAAAAGCGTTAGGGATTCATGTTTATTTTGCCACTATTATAGATTCATATTTTATAAATAGCAAAAACCTTGAGGCTAATGCAAAAGCCATCCATGCATTAAAGAGTACCCTATATGATGAATATTTATCTAGGGTCGCTAACTTTGATTCGGCTTTCGTAGTATGGAACACCCTTATCTCCCTTGGTGAACAAAAGCAAAACTACATAGAGAGTGACTTGGATGATGAAAGTGCTACTTCCAACATGTGCTACAAGATCCAAGGGGATGACCCCCTTGAGGTATATTCCAAATACGAGCAAGAAGAAGATATTAATATGCCTTATGATGATCTTGCATCTTTTTATCAAAAACTTCTTAAGCAATATGATTTGTTAAAAATTGAAAACGAAAAGTTAAAGAAAGAAAATAATTCTTTGTTAAATAAAAATAATCCTTCAAATTGAATATTATTTCAAAAGGAAATGAATTTTTGAAAAACCAAGTTATTTTGTGGAAAAGGAAAAGGAAGTTGTTTTAAATGAAAATAAATCTTTAAAAAAGAAAAGATTTCTAAAAAGAATAATAATGTTGATTCTCATTCTTGCTATATCTCTCATGCTAATAATGTTGCTTCCTCTTTTGATAAAAATATGATTCATGTTTTGAAAAATAGAATTAATTTTTTGAGCTCAAATTTGAGCAATTGTGCATTTAATCATAATAGGTTGGAATCTATGTTTCACAAAAAACAAGTTCCACACATGCATGTACATACCCCATGGCATATATATGCACATCATGCTCACACTCACACCACTAATATGCATGCTAGAGTGTACAAATGTACACATTGTGGCCGCAAAGGCCATCTTACAAGATTTTACTTTGATAGATTAAATTCTATAAATTTTGCAAATAAAAAAGTTTGGGTCCTAAATTCTAACTACCATAGACCCAAAAAGATATGGGTACCAAAATTCTAACCTCTTGTGGTTGATATAGGTGTGGGCTCTTACAAAACATGAGAGAGTTGGTGTCTTGGTGGTGGATACATGTGGAGTTAGATGGACATACCCTATTAAAGCATCACTATCAAGGATGTTTGGTGGAAAGACCACAATGTTTTAGATACTTAGAAAATAGTTCATATGGTTTGGTAACTATCTCTAAACACCTATTTTAGTTTACATTCTTTTACATTAATGATTTTTTTTGCATGTTTTGGTTTTAATGCTCATTATGTTAAATGCAATGTTATTAGACATGTGATATACATAGATAGTTTTTGAGATACACCCATGTTCATATGGATTCGTACTTTGTGTTCTCACCATTGTTTAACTACTATGTAATACTAGTTCTAAAACACATGCATTTAGCCTAATGATCATGTTTGTTTTATGCTTCATGTGCTGATTACTTGATTAGATCTAATTTTCATTAAAACTTGTGTTTATACTTGTATAAGTAGTGAGCTATACTTGATTATTATGTGTTTATTTTTCATTGCTTATTTGTACTCATTCCATGTACTTGTATAACCTAGTTTTGATGATTCTTGCATTTATACTTGTTTATCCTATTTTTATACATGTTTACCTTCATGCATATGTTATTTTTTTATTAAACTAATAAATATACATATATATCCTTGAGTCACTTGGCTTCATGTAAAATTCTATTATAGACTCATTTGTGCTTGGGATATGTATGTATACTTTTAGTTTGGACAAAACATACATATACCTAGAAGTTTAGTTTTTATGAAAATTTTAGTTTTGATGATTTACATGTTTTTTTGATAAAATGATTTTATGTTTATTTTGAGCCTTATTGATTTATTTCATGAATATGCTATTCACATGATTCTTGTGCACTCACATTACTTTTTGTTTACTCATGACTTTGTTTCATGAGCACATTTTTGTGCTTTATAGATCTTGAGTGATAATTTTTGTGTATTTAGCATGTCTCATGGGATATATGATTTGATTTCATGTTTTGCAAGATCTTTAACTAGTTTTTTTAAAAATTATTTTAAACTAGTTTCTTGATTCTTCAATTGGTAGAGTTTTCAAACATGTTATATTATTTTCAAACTCTTATTTTTGAAAACTCCTACCAACCTAAGGGAAGTTAGATGAGCGATCATGCCTTGTATACCCTTACTTTAAAATTTATTTAAACATGTGCATGAAAGGGGGGGTAGTTATGAGTTATACACGTGATCTTCATGGAATTCTATTTTGTATACTCATATATGTATTTTTTTAATATGTATGCACTAAATTTCAAGTGGTATTTCCAATTTCATACATTCATATATATGATTTAGATTGTACTTGTTTTATAATGTCTTTACACATGTTTTTATAAAAAAACACAAAATTGTTTATGCTAAGCTTGATTTAATTCAAAATGTTAATTGGTATCTTTACAAGCTTATACATTAATTTCAATTGGTATTTCTTTGGTATTAAGATGTACTTCATGTTTTACCTTCAATTGTTATCTAAATCTACTATTAGTATCTTAAAAATTTTGTTTATCTATAAGTGGTACCAACATTTATTTTGTCAACTATAATTTGATTTCATTTGTATCATAATTTGTTTGTTGACTATAAGTAGTTTCAAAATTTATTTTAAAGTGGTATCAAAATTTTGTTTCAAAATTTGTTGATACATATTTCCTATATGCAAGGGGAGCTTAACATCTCCTCTATATATATTCATATTGAGTGTATTTTATATATTGAGGAGCTTAACTTCTCTTCTTTATGTGATACACATGTGTAGGGGGAGCTTAACATTTTTGTCTATACATTGTATGCTATGCTTATGTGGGTTAGGGTTTAGTCATCCTTTCTCCATGTAAAGCATGTATGCAGGGGTAGCTAAATAACGTCTCTCCTTTTATGAATGTATATCGTATATACTTTTATATTGTTTGTTTATCTTCACCCTTTATTGATGAATTGAAAAAAGGGGAGAGAAAAATTTAGAGAGTTTATATATGCATGCTATATGTTTTTGTTTATGCATATATGCTTGTTTATGCGCTTTCATTGAATATCTATTTGTTTATTTGTTATACATGAGTTAAGGGCGAGCTTCTATGAAGCTTATCTTTAATCCATGCATATAAGTTTTGTCATCATCAAAAAGAGAGAGCTTGTTGGCTCAAAGGCCCATCACTCTAGTTTTGATGATGATTAACTTATGTGGTTACAGTACTAATGATCTTGTGTTTATATAGTTTCAGACATTTTTATCAAAATCTTAATCGGTGTTTAACTTCAATAAAAGATTCGAAGTCAAGTTTTGAAGCTAGCATGTGTTAATTCAAGAGCTCGCATATTAAGATCGCATCAAGTACTCAAGAGGAGTCTAGCTCGTTGAATCAAGATTCAAAAAGGAGAAGAAGATTTTCAAGACTTGAGTCTAGTTTTGTAAGCGTTAAGATTATTTTTTTAGATAAAATGTAAAAGATAGATTAGTTGTGGATTGCTCAAGCTCATATACACATACGCACACAAAATTTCTATATGTGTTTTCATAAAAAATAGTTATAATTTTAGAAAATACCGTTTTGATTTTGAGCTTCAAAGAAGATATCTTTATACTCCATGAATAGAGTTCATCAAAATAAGTTTACATGCTTTATATATATATTAAATTTCATCTATATACATTGTTGCCTCAAATGTTTAGAAAAACTTATTTGATGTTTCTACATCATGTGTTTAGGTTTTGTATTTATCAAAACTTATTTTAGAACTTATTGTCAAAAATTTAGATATTTCATCTTATATGTGTATTGGATTGTATCCATACACATTAAGCTTCAAAAGTATTTAAAATTTCTTGTTTTTGTATTTGAACAAGTTTTGAAAAATCGTATTTTCCATTAGAAGTTTGGTTTTTGAAAAATAATGTTTTTATTTGAAGCTTTAACTTCTATACCTCAGAAATAGTTCAATTTGTTTGTAATATGTGTTGATTTTTGATCACACATATTTGGATTTCAATGAACTTATTTTTGTTGATTTTATGGGATTTTATAGGATAATAAAAGATCAAGTTTAAAACCTGACCTGGCCTTCTGGCAGTCGACCGAGCCAGAAGTCTGTCGATCGAACGATCAATTGATGTGC
Organism: Agave tequilana; assembly: GCA_038442645.1. NCBI lineage: Eukaryota > Viridiplantae > Streptophyta > Magnoliopsida > Asparagales > Asparagaceae > Agave > Agave tequilana. The sequence continues at coordinate 84,568 of JAVJIF010015690.1, forward strand.
ACAGAACATGAACACAGCACTGGCTTGAGGGCCGATCGACCGATCCAAAGAGTTTACTCTCTAGATCTGGCCTCGGTCGACCAGGCAGTCGACCGACTAGAGAGCAATGTTCTCTGGTTCTTGCCTCGGTAAACCGACCGGTCGGCTAATAGGTCATTGACTTGGGTGTGGTCAACTGAGCGATTGATTGGCAACCTCAACGATTATAAATATGACCATTGGCGGTCGATCGACAGGCCAATCTGGCTCCAACAGCTAGTTTTTGACAGCCTATATAAATTGGGGTTTTGGGCCAGTTTTGGTTAAGATTTTTGGGAGAGTTTTATAGAGCTATTTTCTTATATTCCATAGAAGTTTTTCATCAAGTTTTTAGAACTTTCATTTAACAATCAAAAGGAGTTTTTTAAGAGTGAATCTCTTGATTTTATCAAAAGCTTTCTTGAGTTTTTTACCTCGAAATCTATCCATGTTTTTCTCTCACAAGCCTGATATTTTCATTGTCATATCTATCTTATAGGAGTTTTATTAGTGAGAGTTATTTTTGTGATCAAGAGAGTGATCACAAGTGTTCCACCCCCTTGTATTGGAGAGTGCTGTAGAGGTGCGGCCTTGGCGAGCTTGTGAGTTTGTATTGCGTTGTTCTTACGGGAACAAGTGAGGGACTTATGAGTCTAAGAGTTCTAATGTGAATTTGTTGTAAGTGTTACGATACCGAGTGATCATGCGGGATCAATTCTAGTGAAAATCCTTCATAATGTTAAAGGCGAAGATGTAGAGCAAGTGTGTTTGAATCTCAAAACAATTCTCCCGTGTTTGTGATTGCTCATTTCTCTCTCTCTCACTTGTGTTTATATATCTTGCATGCTTATATTGTTTATCTTTTTATATGCTTGATATATTTGCGCTTAATTGAATATATGCTTGGGTTTTCTTGCTCACACTAGTATTCAACAAAGAGAGTCATAGTGGCACCTCTGCTCTTAATTTAGAGGAATCTTGAGGATATAGTCCAGAGCCCCTCTCCGAAAATTCGGCTACACTCTTTGGTTATGCATTGTGTGTTTGCTTAATAGTTTTTAGTTTGAATAATTAGTTTTAATTTTCCATTAGTGTTGCATTAGATTAGCTTGTTACCTATTCACCCCCTCAGGTGACTTACACTTTCTTCAACAGTAATTGAAAACAAAACATAATTAGACAAATACCAAGGAATGCGAGTCTAAACATTTTTTAGGCAATTTTAATCAATTGATTACTGTTGGATTAACACAGGGTGATGAAATAAGCAAATATCAGAAACTAGAAATTTAAGAAAACTTGTTTTGCATACCAATATATCCTGCAAAAAAGATTTTTAGTAGTCCAACAAAATTGCCGCGTTTGTGCAGCGAAGTGTACATTTCTGCAGCCAACTCATGGAATCATGTTCCCTAGTTTCTAGAGCAGGGGTATAGGATATCAAGTCTTCTTCTACAATGTTAGAATTCTCAAACTAATTTCCTTAACCCTGAAACAGAACACCAAACTTGTCAAAACACAAAGAATACCATTCTCTCCCCGGTAACGACGCCATACATTGATTGCAAATTTAAATACCATGTAGCTAAGAGCTAACGTGTCGTGTCTACGAGGAGAGATGCGGTGCAAGCATTTTGGTATTTTTGAGAAAAACAAGTTTTATTTTTGGTGTATTTTAGAAGAAAAAGAATATGGAATGTTGAGAAGTGATTTAAAGAAAAATTGAAGATAAAGAGTAGATTTTAGAAAAGATGATTTTAAGAAAACTTGAGTGAATGTTCAAAAACTAATCCCATCCTCATGTGCCTTTAATAGCACTCACTAGAAGCAAGTCTTAAAGTTAGGCATTCAAATAATTCAATTGGGTCTTTTTCATAAAAAAATCAATCATGATCAAAACTAGAGAGGAGAGATCAGTGTGCCCAGAAGGAGAAAAATTAGCTACTCATTGCAAAGAAAGAATAAAGAAAAGAGTGAATAAAATTTTTTGACATACCAGATAGATTGAGTTGAGTTGAATAAGCAAGGTGAATCTCCTTTGATTGTCATTTCAATGGTGAATTACATACTCTTTTTCTCTCTCACATTTTTCTAGTCTAGATTAGAAAGCAAATAAACTGAGATTGTAACTTCTCAAAACTATCTAACAACGATCCTAAACCCTAAGAATAAATTAAAAATTTAATCCTAATCTTCATCCTGTTGATCTCCGAAAAATGCAGTATTTATAGCCAAAAAGGGAGTAGGGAAAGCGTCTGAAGATAGGGGAGCAAACGCTTGCTCCTCTATCTCTCTAACAAAGTCGTGGATCCTAGGTGGCCACATCTAGGAAGCGGGGATCCCTGATCTGATGCCATTTCCTTTTGTCTAACTGGTTTTTTAGTTTGGTCCCTGATTTCAATCTAATCTTTGTTGATCTTCGTTGATTGTCTATTTAACAAAATAAATCTTTTAAAATCTAATTTAATCGAACTGGATCTGGGACTATCTTCAACTAACCAAATAGATCCAGTTAAATATAATTTTAACTGATATTATATGGTTTAATCTTCTCCTTCTTAATTAAGACATGCCTGCAAATTAAGGCACGATTATTAGCAGGATTTATTACAAAATAGAAATGGGAGTTTAGTAATAAATATGCAATAAACATGCAATAAACGTGTACAATCAACAAGCAACCAATAAGACTCAACTTCAATCTCAAGAACCTTTTTGGTTTAATGTGTGAAATAAAAGCATAGCATCCACAAATATCTTGAAGTTTGAATCTTGTAGTTACTCCCTGAGATAAATCACCTATGATGTGTTCTTTGGGATGACTTGAAGCATATCTCCAATTCTTCAGAAGTGGTTGAGATGGTTGAGATTCTTCTTGTATTGGTTGCACTTCATCCCTTGGTTCTTTTCTTTGTTTTTATTCTTGTGTGGGTGGGTCCTTTATAGATAATCTCTTAATTTCTTCACCTATACAATCAATAGGGGAATCTACAACATTCTTCACAAAAGAGTTAGATTTCTCAAATTTCGCATGCATTGATTTTTCAATAGTCAAGATTGATTTATTGAAAACTCTATATGCTTTGTTAGTAGAAGAATATCCAATAAAACTAGCTTTAAAGGATTTTGCATCAAATTTGCCTAAATTATCATTTGTATTTAAAACAAAATATTTGCTACTAAAAACTCTAACATAAGAAACATTTGATTTTCTCAAATGATAAATTTCAAAAGGGGCATTGTTTAACTTTTTGCATAAATAAATTCTATTTATAATGTAACATGATGTGTTTACGGATTCGGCCCATAGATATTTAAGGAGTCCGTATTCATTAATCATTGTCCTGGTCATATTTTGAAGAGTTCTTTCTTTCTTTCGACAACTCCATTTTATTGTGGAGTTCTAGGACATAATAGCTCATGTTTAATTTTATTTTCCTCGTAATATATAATATAATAAAAGAGTGGTTAATAAACTCACCTTCTCTATCACTATGAATATGAAAAATCAAAAAAACTTTTTCTTTTCCAACTCTTTGCGAAAACTATTATAAAACAAGAAAGCTTTATCTTTGTGTTCCAAATAGAAAATACAAGTAAATCTTGAAAAATTGTCACTGAGAACGAAAACAAAACGGTTTTCACTTAAAAATTTGGTTTTGGCCGGACCAAGAAAATCCATATCTATTAATTCTAATGGACGAGATGTTATATTATCCCTAATTGATTTAAAAAAAACTTGGTTTGTTTCTCAATTGGCACACATCACAAATAAGTTTTTTTTTTTTTCAAATTTCAACTTTGGAATGCCCTTCACAACTTCATTAGAACCAATACGGGATAGATGGTCAAATGAAACATGACCTAACATTCTATACCATATCCATGAATCTTCATTTATGACGGATAAACAAGTAACAATGCAATCCGAATTCAGCATATCGATGTTGTAAACATAATTTTCACAAAAACCGAAAAGCCACGAGAATCATTTTTCTTGTCAATAACATCACAATAAAAATTTTCAAATATAACTTTTAATCTTTTGTCTCATAATTGATTAATCCTTAATTAGCTATGTTCAAAAAAAATCTACAACATTTTCAATTAAAGGAGACATATCAATCTTGATGTCACCTATACCAATGATTTACCCTTTGTAATCATCTTCGAAGGTGATGGTGTCACATTCACTAGATCTCGATAAGGTTGCAAAGTTATTAATATTCAGTGTCATATGCCATGAGCAACCATTATCAAGGTATTACCGCTCTATACGTCTTGAGGGCTTGGTGCAATACCTACATCATTTAAAATAAAAGTTGATTTTGGCACCCAAATATTTTTGGGTCTTATGATGTTAGACTTATTAACCCAAACATGATTATTTGCTATATTTAACCTATCATAACAAAATTTAACTAAGTGACCTTTTCGGCCATACTATGTACAAGTGTACATCTTTCCATATATAAAAGCATGATGTCAGTGTTGAGTGTTTTGAGCATGATGTGCATGATGTATGTGAAACATGTAGTGGTTACTTGTTTTCTTGAAAATATGGATTCTAATTTAGCTTTATAAAATTCACATTTCTTTAAAGTATTGCTTAAAGTATTAATCTTATTTTTTCATTGTAGAAATTTCATTTTTATCAATACTTGAAAATTTAGCTTTGCAAGAAATTTTATAAGAGTCAAAATTCTTTTGGTTTTTTCAAGAGAAATAACTAAATCTTCTTTTTATTTCAAAATAATATTTAACTTATTTTGCAAAATCTCATTTTCTTTCTTCATTTTTAAATTCTTCAATTAAAAATCATAATTATAAGAAAGTTGTTGAAAAGCATCACCAAGTTCATCAATGGATAAATCAGAATCATCTAAAGAGGGTCGTGAAAATACCTTGTGGGTGTTGTTGTCTTGAGCCATAAAACACATGTTTGCCATGTTGATATCTCCATTGGATTTGCTTTCCAAAATCCAAATGGCCTTTAATGTCTTGTTCTTATATGGCTTCTTGGACGTGGATGCTTTGTTCTTCATTTCCAGACAATCCATAATGATGTGGCCCGACTTCTTGCAATTGAGGAAGGACCAATCTTATTTCCTCTTGTTTCTTCTTTATCTTTCCATCTACCTTTGCGGTTGTTGAACCTTTCTCATTTGTGGAACATCCTCCGAACATTCTTTCCAAGTAAGGAGAGTTATTCATCATCATCATCTTGATCAAAATCATCGTCTTCATCGAAAATAGTAGGGGTGGCTTTAAATGCAATGTTCTTCTTCTTTTGCGGTGCCTTCTTTTCTTTTACTTTTCGTTCCATCTCATGGGTTTTCAAATTTTCTATGAGCCCCATGTATTGCATCTCCTCCTTGTCATTTAACTCATTCAAAGGTTGTAAATTTGACTTTGCAATATTGAGGAAGAGCTTGAATCACCCTTCTCACCTTTTGATCATCGTCAATGGAGTCACCTAAAGAAGAAAGTCCATTAGTTATTTTTGTAAACCGAGAAATCATATTATCAATGTTTTCATTCTCATTCATACTGAAGTTCTCATATTAAAAGCGCAACAAATCAATCTTGGACCTCTTCACTTGAGAGATCCATTCATGAGTCATAACAAAATTACTCCAAATTTCATAGGCGGATTTGTAACTTATAACCCTAGATATAACATCATTATTTAGGGCTTACAGTAGGACATAATAAACCTTCGCATTGACTTCAAATTTCTTAATAGTGGTTTTGGACCATGTGGGTTCATCACCATCGGGAACAACAAAAGGTTTGGTGGTGGCCTTGGCAATACGACTTCCTAACGATTAAAGAAAGACAGTCATCTTAACCTTCCAGATGGAAAAGTTAAGTCCATTGAACTTGGGTGGGGTCTTCATATTATCTACCTTGAGTGTATGTAGCAAATAAAGCGATTAGCAATTAAATAAGGATCACTCTTGTGTGATGAAACCTTAAAAGACAAGAGTTCAAGCTCTGATACCAATTAAAACCACCTAGAGGGTAAATAGGTGATATGCTAATCTAATGCTAAAATAAAGAAAATTATAAACTATCAAACTTAATTAAATCGATAATAAAGAAATGAAGTTGTATACTCGATGAAGGGCTCTGCAATTCTCCTCAAGATTCCTCTTAATATAAGAGTTGAGGTGCACAAATGCTTTCTTGATTTAAAGAGAGTTTAAGCAAATAAATAATCTTACAAGAATAATGTATCAACAAGTATAATAAAGGAGAGGTTAGAGAGATCAAAAGCAAGCCAATCACAAACATAAGGAGTTGTTATGGAGGTTTGAGCCATTTATTCTTCGTCCCGCCTTCACCACGATGAAGGATTCCACTATAATCAACTTGATTACAACTTAAACCCTATCCCAAAAGATTCAGAACCGTAACTTTAACTCACGACCCTTCTTTCAAGAGGAACTCTCAAATAACAAAAGGTTTTCAATACTTGGTGACCTTCACAAGATCACTAACACTCTCTTTTACATATTTCCTATAGCTCAGAGCAGGGAATTGATAACTTAAGAAAAGTTTGAGAAAAACTAAAAGAAATTCGATTGAATATCTCAAAAAAATTTCACTTAGAGATTTGGATTTGAAAACTTAAAAACTTTGCTAAACTTGATATTCAAACAATATCTAATCACTCCTATTTAAAGAAAAAGGTTAGAGACCATTACTCAATAATTCTCAATAATTAAAACATGTTAAACACAATTAAAACCATAAAATCACCATTGGAAACAAATCTAGACTGATTTGAGGGGAAAATAGTCATTTGAAGGCAAATCTAGCAATTTGACAAACTAACGGTTGACCGGGCGATCTATCGGCAAAGGCTAAACAAAATAGGTGTTATTGTCGGTCGACCGGGTGGTCAACCAGCTAGAGCAGTGGTATGAGATCAGAACTGTGCTCAGAGCCAGCGGTCGACCGGGAGGTCGACCAGCATAACGAGTTTTGTTGAACTCTGGCCTAGCGGTTGACCGTCCTGGGCTTGCTCAAACTGGGCCAAGCCAATGATCGACCAGGCTCAGAGTCAAAGACACGTAAACATCTTTGTGCAAGTCTGATCGACCGCTCGGTCGACCTACAGACTCTTTGATCTGCAGTGCGGTCGACCGGTAGAACCCCAAAAACAATTTTTTTAAAAACTTTTTTGTAAAATCTTTTAAAAAAAAGAAATGTATAAATTATTTGTAAAACATATTATAATATATATTATATTTTGGATAATATTTGTATATGAATATAAACTAATTTTTTAAAAACTTTTAAGTAAACTAGATATATTTTCAAATATATATAACATAAGAAAATATTCAAAAACCACAAAATGATTTGAAAAATCTCCTTGTGTGTGTGTGATCTCTTGCACATCAATCCGCTACACTAAAATTTAACAAACTGATATCTTACATATTATACTATAGTAGTCATTCTTCAAAATCTTCAAATAGACTTCTACAAATTCCAAATTTGTCTTTTGAGCTTGAATACAAAACTTGAATCAATCTTGAATGCTTCAATATCTCCATTTGAAGCTAAACATCTAATTCCTGAAAAACTTGAAACTACATAAGTTTTAGAATCATCAAATTAAAAAGTGATTGCACCATTGGGCTAACAAACTCTTGATATTAAGTTTAATTGTTGCAAACACTTTTTAATTTCCACATACTTGATTAGCAATAGTTGTTCACCGCTCTCTAGGTGATTTTTAATTTGTATCAAAGCTATTGCTCTTACTCTTATTTTAAGGTTTAACCACCTAAGAGTTGATCCTTATTTAGTTAATCACTTATTTGTCATTACACACACATGACTTCTCATAGAGACATTTTCAATGTTAAATATCCACCAGTTTGATGGTTTTAACTTCCTTATATAGAAGATTAAGATGAGAGTTTTTCTGAAATCTCTCCGAAGAAATGTTTTCCTTGCTATAGAAAAGGAGTTTAAAGAATCTAACCATAGAACTGATTCTTGGCCTGAAAATGTCTCTAAGGCATTTGAAGCCTATGCTAAGGCAACTTTTGTGTTGATGCAAGCTTTAATTGATGATAATTTGTCTAGAGTAATAAATTGTAATAAATTATGAATCCACTTTTGAAATTTAGAACACGTTGATCACTACACATGAAAGAACCTCTCAAGTGAATAGAGCTAAAATTGATTTACTCACTTCACAATATGAGAATATGAAAATGCATGATAATGAAGCTATTGACGATATGCATACTCGGTTTAGTAAATTTACTAATGGTCAAATTTCTCTATGTGAATCAATCTCCAATGACAACAAGGTTAGAAAGATCATTCAGTCACTTCACAAATCATGGAAGGTCAAAGCAACCACCTTGAAAGAGCTGAACAATTTGATGGAGATGGATTTCACGGCATTCATGGGCAACTTAAAAAACCATGAAATGGACTCAAAGCATCAGAACTAGAGCCACAAAAAAAAAGCTTTCAATGTCTCTCTAACAAATTCTAAAGACGACAAAGAACCAATTGAAGATGAAATCATGTCCATGATCGTTCAAAGATTAGGGCACATGTTCTACAAGAAATGATACTTTGATAAGAGGAACCAGTGGTAAGGCAAGAAGAAAGACAAAGAGGAAAGTGGACTATGCTACCATTTTAAGAAGCTCGGACATCTAACTCAGATTTCCCGATGATGAAAAACAAGCCTCCCCATCAAAGAAACCTTACAAAAAGAGAGCAATGAAGGTTATATGGTATGAGTCGGAGAGTAAATCAGATGAAGAAGTTGATACCGCCAACATATGTTTCATGACGCAAGGCAATGGCTCATCTAAGGTACAATCTGAACCTACTCTAGATGATGTAGAAATTATTTTTTAAGAGATGGCTATGACATTTCAAGAAGTAATGAAAAAATATGAATCACATAGAATTAGAGAACTAAAACTGGAAAAGGAAAATAATGTTTTACCATCTAAATTAGAAATTACTTTAAAAGATACGAAAATATGCCTACCACTCACAACAAGATCAAAAAGGATTTTGATTTACACATGAATTTTGAAGTGAACCAACAACATGCACATGTTCCAAGACATAGAAATTCTAAAAGAAACAAATTCTAAAGAATACCTCGCATGTTCCACGACACACACATCATGCACACATGTATTTTGAAGTGAACCAACATTCACATTGCGTCCAAAAAGGCCGTTTAGTAAAATTTTATTATGCTGGAATGAACATTATGAATAAACATATTTCACGAAACTGGTCTCATAGGACCCAAGAAGATATGGGGACCAAAGTCTACATCTAAATTTATTAATACAGGTACATACTAATACCACACAACGTAGGAGCAATTGTATTTTGATAGCGGATGCTCGAGGCACATGACATGGGATGACAATAATTTTGCAACCCTATTAAGAACATGTGAAGGTGGCTGTGTAACATTTGGAGATGATTTAAAAAGAAAAATCATCTATTTTGGTAATGTTAAAATTGGTACATTTGGTTTACTAGAAAATTTAACTTTAGTTGATGGTGTGAAATATAATTTATTAAACATTAATCAACTTTGTGACAAAAGCTTAAGTGTTATATTTGATTCCACTTGTTGTAATATTATTAATAAAAGTGTTGCATGTTTATTAACTGGCTATAGGCTGAGTAACGTTTATATAATTGGTATGCTAAATCTAGATAGTAATATAACATGTTTAAGTGCCATAAATGAAGAACCTTAGTTATGATATCGGAGATTAGGTCATAATTTTTTTATCATCTCTCCCTACTGGGTCTAAAGACATAGCTAAAGGTATTCCTAAGTTAAAATTTGAAAATAATCATGTTTGTAGTGCTTGCCAATTTAGAAAGCAAACAACAACCTCTTTCAAGTCAACTAAGGATATCATACCAACCCGTCCTTTAGAATTGGTAAACATAGACCTATTTGGTCCCACCATAATCAAGAGTTTAGGAGAGACACGAATGAATATGTGCTTGTTGATAACTTTTCTAAATATGCATGAGTTTTCTTCCTAGAAAATGAGGATGAGAGTTTTTCATATTTAAACATTTTCTGCAAAAGAGTTGAAAAGAAAAAAATATTCGTCTGCTATTTATGTTCATAGTGACAGAGGTGATGAATTTGTAAACTATTCTTTCATTACATATTGTGAAGAACATGGCATTAAATGTGAGTTCTCTTGCCCTAGAACACCACAACAAATAGAGTTGTTAAAAGAAAAAATAGAACATTACATGAGATGTCACGAACCATGATTAATGAATTTGCTCTTCCACAATATTTGAGGGTGGAAGCTAGTAATACTACACGTTACATTATTAATAGAATTCATAATCACAAGAAATTAGCTAAAACACCTTTTAAGATATATCACTTGCGTAAGCCTAACGTTTTTATTTTAAAGTTTTTAATTGCAAGTGCATTATATTAAGCACAAAAGATGTTTTCGGTAAATTTGATGTAAAATCATATGAAGGCATATTTATTTATCATTATTTTACTAATAAAGCATTTAGAGTTTTTATTAAATCCACTTTGACTACTGAAGATGTTGGATCTTGCCCTTACATGTTCATGTTCAGTATGTTTTGATGAAAACAAACTTGGTTATGTGTAGTGTATTTGTATTTTTGTACTCATATATGTCTTGCAGAATAAATGAACAAGAAAACTACTGAAGACATGGCTCATACTTGAAGAATAAGGAGTACAAGAACTTGAAGGCTTATTAATTTTTTTTTGTATTTTTTACTAAAATTTAAAAATTTGTTAAAAGTCTTGACACACCCCCCCTAGATTAGTCGACTTATCCATTCTTCAAGTCGACTAATAGTCTGATACCCTGATATGTCCGTTAGTATAGTCGACTTATACTTATATGAGTCGACTTATAAAAACTTACAGAGAACAACAACCCCATATTTTCGTCAGTCTAGTCGACTTATAAAATCTTCAAGTTAACTTGTAGTTTTTCAACGGAAACTATCTTTTCAAAGTCAACTTTTCTAGTCGACTTATAAAATCATGTAGTCGACTTAACATTGTATCTTGAATATCGGCTTTGAATTCACCCTAGTAGATTTATACTTCCAATATAGTCAACTTATCTAAGTTCAACAGAAACTAAGAATCGGTTTCTTTTTCAGACTAGTCGACTCATCAAATTTATAAGTCGACTAATCCAAGAAAATTTTGTATTATAATTCGACTAACTCCTATTATAAGTCGACTAATTTAACAGTTTCTGACTGTTAAACAGTTGTGTTATCTTTTGAATTTCTGACTTTTTTTATTCAAATTCAAATGGAATAACTGCCACAACAGTCATAATTCCTCAGCAATAAACAGAGATCAAATCTTTTAATTAAACACAAAATTTCAAAAAATCTGCCAAAATAAATTCAGAATTTTTATTTTCATAAAAACTTAAAAATCTCTCTATTTTGATTGTTTCTTCCCCCAAATCCAAACTTTGTGAAGAAATCCTGAGAGATACTCTATAAGTCTCCTATATATTCACTTCCTCATACAATCAAGGCTTATAAGAATCATGGTACTATTTCAAAGAAGGTATTCTCGGTGTAGAGAAGAGGTGTACAAATTTGGCGAACGTGTTTGTCAAGTGGTGTGCATGTGTATGATTTTGTAGACTTCATAATTAAGATAAGAAAAATCTTAAGCGTGTTACTTTGGGACTAGATGTAGGTTAGGATGACTGAACCAAGATAAAATTATTGTGTTTGTGATTGCTATTTTGATTATATTTCTATAATGATAATTTCTTTTCAAGTTACTAATCTTTCTTGTTAAGATTATTTTTCAAACACTATTCTCCCTTTAGCATTTAATCTGCCTATTTTAGGATCCTACATTTGGTATCAGAGCCTTGTTGAAAAAATGACAACACACTTTTCATCATCACAGTTCAAAGAAGTGCATTCCGCACAATGACCACGATTATCCGACGTTCCAAATACAACTATAGGAAGTGCCGAAAGAAAATATACTTGCAATTTATCAACTACGAACTATGGAACATCATCGAGGTGGCATATGAAAAACTAAGTACCAAGTACGATGCGTGGATGGTGAGCAAAAGAAATCTATCAACCTTGATGTAAAAGCATTGCACGCTCTATTTTGTGCACTAAACAAGGAGGGATTCAACCATGTGTCAATAGCCACATCAGTGCATAAAATTTAGCAAACACTATAGATAACACACGAACAAAATTAAAAAATACATAAGTTTGAATTATTCAAGATGGAGAAGAACGAAACCATCGCTGAAATGATTACTCGATTCACTGACATCACGAACTCTCTTGTAGCCCTTGAAAAGGAGTACATTCAAGTAGAGAAAGTAAGAGAAGTTTTTTGAGCACTCACATTCGATTATAAAAAGAAGACTACTGTCATAGAAAAAATCAATGATATATCAATGCTTACACTACAAAACCTCATTAGAAACTTAATGGCGCATATGAAGTTATATTACAAGAAAGAAAGAAGAATGAACAACCAAAGAAGAAAGCATTTGCCTTCAAAGCATCATTCGATACGGAAGATTCAGATGATGAAGAAGAAGATATTGTCATAATCTCAATAAAATTTAGAAAATTCTTGAGAAAAGGTAAGTTTAAGTAGAATAAATATATTAATAATACCACTTTGTGCTTTAAGTGTAATAAACTAGGACACAAAAAGAAAAATTGTCTCCTACTTAAGCCTAATGATAACTTCAACAAATTTAACAATTTCAAGAAGAAGAAGACATTTCAGACTACCTGAGATGATAGCAATTCATCATCCTTGAAAGAAGAAGAAGCAACAAAAATAGCGAATATGTGCTTCATGGTCCAAGAAGATGAGGTATAAGAAATTTCAAATTATAATGAACTATTAGATGCCTTCAACTTATTGTTTCTTGAATTCAAAAAGGAGAAAATAAAAAAAGTTTTTGAAAAAGAAAAATGATATTTTAACAGAAGAAAATTCTTCTCTTTAACCAGAAACATCTTCTTTGAATTCTCGAGTATCAAATTCAGAAAAGGATATTTCATCTTTCAAAGGAAAATATGAAGAAATTTTGAAAAATATTTCAAAATTTAATAAAGGAAAAGAGAATTTGAACAATATTTTATTTGATCAACAAGTTTCAAATAATAAAAGTTGGTATTGGTTTTACCAAAGAAAAAGTTGATTCTTATACAAAGAAAAATTTTGTTGAAAAATATGAAAAGAATTTCAAATCTTTTAAAATACTTATTTTTGTAAGCCTAGATATAAATGTATTTGGATTTCAAAGATTTGAATGCTCATGATAAGAATGTCTATATTGCATCTTATATGATTGGTGCTTGTTATTCAAAATATTATATTCATGTTAATAAAAAAACCAAATATAAAATGAATTTGGGTTCCTAAAGGCTAATCCTTTCGAACCCTATTGAAAATTGGTATCATATAAATTATTTAGATCTTACAAGTGTTGGCCCAGAGGCCTTCCACTCTAGTTTTGATGATGATTAACTCATGTAGTTATGTTTACTAATAATCTTGTGATGTTTAGTTTCAGATCTTTAATCAAGATATTAGTTGGTGATTAGCTTCAACAAAGGAGTTTTGAAGCCTTTCACATGGTGATTCCAGAGCCCGAGCATCAAGATCATATATAGCACTCGTTGGAGTCAAGCTCGGTGGATCATGGTTTGGATCGAGTCGACTTGAAGACGGAGTTCGTCAAGAAGACCTTGGTACATTGTTTATAGTTTGTTTTAGATCCATTTGTAAAGATTAGAATAGTGTGATATGCTCAAGTTCACAACACACACACGTGTTTCTAGTTTTCAAGTTTTGGTTTTCGATTTTTGGTTTAACCGATCTTGGTTTTCATGAATAGATAGATTCAAAACAAGTTTGCATGGTTTTATGTATATTAGATTCATTCTATATACATGTATGCTTCATGTCTTAAATAAACTTAGTTTGACATACCTATTCATGTATTTAGGTTTTGTGTTTTAACAAAACATATTTTTGGAATTAAAGTCAAAAACATTGATATATATATGTTTCATGTATATTGAACTTAGGCCCATATGCAACATGCTTCAAAGTTTTTAAGTATCATGTTTTTGTATTTGGATAAGTTTTGGACAAAACGAATTTTCATTTGAAAAATCCAAGTTTGGAAAAATACGGATTTTGGTTTTCGGCAATTTTTCCATAACACAAAAATGGTTCAAAAAGTTTGAAATTTGTGTTGAAATTTTTCACACAAGTTTATATTTCAATGTATTATGCTAAAACTATTTTTGTAAATTTTTAGAGATTTTATGAGAATTTTTAAGATAATAAAAACCTAAGTTTTCTGTCCCATAATGCTGCCTGCCAGGCTCTGGCGGTCGACCGGACCCAGAGTCGGTCGACCGGACCGGTCGACCGACGTGCACAAGAACGTGCACGCTGGCCTGCCCATTAAGCCGGTCGACCGAGCGATCGACCGACTGGAAGCAACCCACTCTCGGGTTGCTCCGGTCGACCGGGCGGTCGACCGGCCAGAGAGCCGTTGATCTTTGGTTCAGGGCCCGGTCGACCGGGCGGTCGACTGGTAGTTGGCAACGGTCAGAATTTGACCGTTGGCCGATCGACCGGAAGGTCAAAACTGGCCTTATTTGCTGCCAACGGCTAGTTTTGTTTAAAGGTTATATAAACCCCATTTGTGGCCAGTTTTCTTCAAGAATTTTGGAGCTAAAATTTTTCTACTCTCTAGTGTTTTTGCAGCAATTAAAAAGAGTTTCAAAGCTACAAAGATTTCATCTTTATTGTTTTTAAAGTGTTTTTATTCTAAAGAAAATAGTCTTTTGGGAATTGGTTTTTGGTCTAAATATTCTATATCTTTTTGGTGATTTCCCAAGTGAATTTTCTTTGTCAAAAACACTTTGTTTTCCACACTTGAGCTTATCATTCTATCCTCTCTATAGGATCCTTGTTTTTGTGGAAAAGAGATTGGTTTGTGGTCTTTTGATCACCAAGTTGTAAACCCTATCATTGCTTGGCTTTGTGCCTTTCCCTCTAAATGTAGAGGAGGTTTTGCAATTGGGTTGTATCCCTAAAGTTGTGAGGTGATCCTTGTTTAGCTTTGTGCTTATCCCTCAAGTTGTGAGGTGATTGTTTTGTTGGCTTTGTGCTTTAGCCTCTAGTGAGAGGTTGTGGTTGTAAAGAGAGGAGTTAGGTACTCCCGGTTGTTGTTACCCCAAATCCTCGGTGGAGGTTCCCTGTGTGGGAGTCCTAGGTGGACAAGTTAGTGGATTCGAAATCCTTCTGGGTGAAGGCGGGGACGTAGAGCTGGGTGCTCGAACCTCGAAACACATCTTGTTGTTTGCGTTTGATCCATTGACTCTTACTCTCTATCTCTTTACTTTGTGCCTTGCATCATTCATATTGTCATATCATTATTATATGCTTGGTTTGTTTGTGTGTGCCTCACTTGTACTTAACCACGAGAGCTTTATATAGCACCTCAACTCTTATTCAGAGGAATCAAGAGGAGTTAGTCCAGAGCCCTTCACTGGGAATTCGGCTACACTCGTTGGTTGTATTAAGTGTTGTTGCAATTAGTTTTTAAATTCCACTTTTAGTTCATTAGATTAGCGGTACACCTATTCACCCCCCCTCTAGGTGTACTTTCAATTGGTATCAGAGCCTACGCTCCTGATATTTGGTTTAACCACCTAGGAGTGTGATCTTGGTTTGCTAATCTACATTTGCATTTTCATTTGCACACATTTTGTTTGCACTCATGGATAGCCCTCCCATGTTTGATATCTCTAAAATTGACACATGAAAGATATTGATGAGTAGGCATTTAAAAGCCCTAGGATATAATGTTTACAAAGCCATTACCAAGGAATCTCACCCTAATGATAGCAAGCATATAGAGGCAAATGCAATAGCCCTAAAGGCACTTAGAGCATCACTTCATAAAGATTATCTTTATGTGTTTTCTCACTATGATTTGGCTTTTGCAGTATGGAGCATTTTGACTTCTCCCGAGCTACCAAAGATTCTCGATAAGATGAGGAGATCTAGAAGAGACAAGTCCGACGAACATTGCTTCATGGTCCAAGGGAATGACTCCCTTGAGGTACAATCAGAATCTCAACTAGATGCTAGCTCTAGTTCATATTGCAATGAATGTTTAGAGGCACAAGCCATGAACGATGAACTTGCTAAAAATTGTGAAAACTTGATTTCTAAATACAAACTATTGAAAAAGGATAGTCTTATTTTAAAAGAAGAAAATAAAGATTTGTCTTCTAGAATTGAGATTGTTTTGCAAGAGAAAGTGGAGATTTCTAATGAGAGGGATTCATTGAAGTCTAAACTAGACCTTGCCCTAAAGAAAATTGAGTTTTTGAAAAATAAAAATGATTGTGAAATAATTTGAAGAAAAATGAAAGCTTGTCTTCAAAACTTGAATGTGTTGTAAAAGAGAATGATTCTTTGAAAATAAAAATTGCTTCAATTTCAAAGGATTTAGAAATTTGTTTAAAGAAAAATGAATCTTTGAAAAATGATATAGATACACATGTTTGCCATGCTAGTGTAGGTTCACCTAGCTCACCTATTGCATGCCACACTTCTTCTTTAATTAAAAATGATATAAATGCTTTAAAGAAAAATATGGATTGTTTGGGCTCCACTTTGAGCCATTGTGCTATTAACCATACACGCTTGGAATTTTTGTTTCGAAAGAAATAAGTTCCATCTATGCATGCACACCCTTCACGGCATACACATGCTCCTCACGGACACACCCATAACACGATGTATGCTCATGTGTACACTTGTACACATTGTGGACGTAAGGGCCACCTTGCTAAATTTTGTTATGATAGAATACATGTTTCTAATTTAGCAACTAAGTTTGTTTGGGTTAGAAAAGGTACTAACCCCCATAGACCCAAAAGAGTATGGGTACCAAAGTCACCCCTATTGTATTTGATGTAGGTGTGGGCTCTCGCATGACGTGAGAGCGATGGTGCCTTGAGGTGGATGCGTTCCGAGCCTAAAGATGATTATTTGGATGCATCACTTTCAAGGGTAGTTTGGTGGGAGGACCACCTTGGTTTGGAGACATGGAGAGTTGCCTCTTCGGTTTTGGTAACAATCTCTTTACTCCCATGTATTGTTTACATGCTTTCATATCATCGTTTATAGCATGTTTGATGTTTATAGATTATTATGATAATGCCATGATTATTAGATCCTTGACATGCATGTATAGCATTTGAGATCACCCATGTTTATATGGACCATTATTTTTGTGTTCTCGCTTATGTTTAGCTATCATGTTTATCATAGTTCTAATAGCATGTGGATTTACATAATGATCATATTTATGTTTATCATGTTGATTTATGTCTTGTTTTATGCTTCATGTTTTGATTACTCGTTTGGATGTTAGTTTTCATTAGAACTAGGATATATACTTGTACATATAGTGGGCCACAAATAAATTTTGATATGTTTGTGCTTGAACGCTTATTTGTACCCATTAGATATGCTAGTATAGTCTAGTTTTGATGATTCATGCATTTGATTTGTATTCCTATTTTATCCATGTTTTCATGTTTATATGTTTAACTTCATGTATATGTTCATCTTGTCCAAACTATTGATTATGCATATACATCCTATGAGCCACGTGCCTTCATGCATATACACTTGTGGACTCGTTTATATTTGGATATGTATGTATACTTTAGTTTGTATAAGACATACATATGCCTTGAAGATTAAATCTTTTTGATGATTTTCATGTTTTAAGGAATATTGAGCTTATTGCCTACCTTTCATGATTATGTTCTTCACATTTTATCAGAACACTCACCCTTCTTGTTTTCTCATGATTATGTTTTCATGAGTATGTATGGGCTTTATGGACTTTGAGTGTTTAGTGACCATGTGATTTACATGTTTTTCATGAAATATAATTTTATTTATTCCTTGCTTGAAGGATTTCGTACTAGTTTTCAAGATTTGCCATTTAACTAGTTGCGGTATTCTTCGTTATGCTAGAGTTTTCAAACATGCTATATTTTTCAAACCTATTTTTGAAAACCCCTACCTTCCACGGGTGGTTGGTTGGAGACCATGCCTTGTATGTTAATATTGAAAATCTTTTAAACATGAGCATGAAATGGGTGGAAAGGATTATGAGTTATACACTTGATATTATTGTTGTTTCAATTGGTATCATTGGATCTTTTCAATTGGTATCAATATTGACATTTTTTGTATACTCATATATTTTTTATGTATGTATGCTTAGACTTCAAATAGTATCAATTTCGATTGGTATCTAATTTTTCATACATATATATGTTTTATTTGTGCTTACTATATATATCTTTAAGCACAAGTTTTGATTATGATAAGCTTGATTTTTAATGACTATCATATTTCAATTGATTAGTTTTCAATTGATATACTAATACAAGCTTATGCATCGTTTTATTTGGTATTTCATAAAGGGGGAGAAAACTCGTATTTCATCTTTCAATGGTATTTTGTTTACCATTAGTTTTGTATTCCACTCCCATATACTTTATGATGAAAAATGATTGAAAAATTAATATTGATTTTTTAATTTGATATCATATGCTTATAAAGATAAATACCTTACAATTGGTATCAAGATGTTATTTGTTTACTTTCATTTGGTATCATGTAATGAAAGATATATTTTTTTTCTTTCAATTGGTATCATAAAATGTTTTGATTTACATTGCCTATATGCAAGGGGAGCTTAACATCTCTTCTACATATAGATTCATGTTGAGTGTATTTTATATTGAGGAGCTTGATAACTCTTATTTATGCGATACACGTGTGTAGGGGGAGCTTCACATCTCCTCTTATGCATTGCATATTATGCGTTATGTGAATTAGGGCTTGTCATCCCTCTTTCATGTAATGCATATATGTGGGGAAGTTAACTTAGCGTCTTCCTCTTCATGAATGTATATCACATATATCCTTTATTGATTTGTTTTATGTTACCCCTTGTTGATTTTTGCTTTTGACAAAAAGGGGGAGAACATTTTGTTTTTACTTTAACCCCTTTGTTGATGATTGACAAAAAGGAGAGAAGTATTGGAGAAGTATTGGAGAAGTATTTCAGTATATATGCATGTTTTGGAAAAAGTATTTATGTTTATGCATATATGTTTTGTTTTGCAAATAGGAGAAAAAGTATTTGATGAGTTTTATGCTTGATTGTCATGTTTATCTCCTTGTATTTGCATTCATGTTTATGAGCCTCCATTGCATATATTTATTGTTTATTGTGAAGCATGAGTTAAGGGGGAGCTTCTTTGAAGCTTAACTTTATTCCATGCATATATAACTCTATGAGTTTTGTCATCATCAAAAAGGGGGAGATTGTTGGCCCAGAGGCCTTCCACTGTAGTTTTGATGATGACTAACTCATGTAGTTATGTTTACTAATAATATTGTGATGTTTAGTTTCAGATCTTTAATCAAGATATTAGTTGGTGATTAGCTTCAACAAATGAGTTTGAAGCCTTTCACATGGTGATTCCAGAGCCCGAGCATCAAGATCATATATAGCACTCGTTGGAGTCAAGCTCGGTGGATCACGGTTTGGATCGAGTCGACTTGAAGACGGAGTTCGTCAAGAAGACCTCGGTACATTGTTCATAGCTTGTTTTAGATCCATTTGTAAAGATTAGAATAGTGTGATATGCTCAAGTTCACAACATACACACGTGTTTCTAGTTTTCATGTTTTGGTTTTCGGTTTTTGGTTTAACCGATCTTGGTTTTCATGAATAGATAGATTCAAACAAGTTTACATGGTTTTATGTATATTAGATTCATTCTATATACATGTATGCTTCATGTCTTAAATAAACTTAGTTTGACATACATATTCATGTATTTAGGTTTTGTGTTTTAACAAAACATATTTTTGGCATTAAAGTCAAAAACATTGATATATATATGTTTCATGTATATTGGACTTAGGTTCATATGCAACATGCTTCAAAGTGTTTAAGTATCATGTTTTTGTATTTGGATAAGTTTTGGACAAAACGAATTTTCATTTGAAAAATCCAAGTTTGGAAAAATACGGATTTTGGTTTTCGGCAATTTTTCCATAACACAAAAATGGTTCAAAAAGTTTGAAATTTGTGTTGAAATTTTTCACACAAGTTTATATTTCAATGTATTATGCTAAAACTATTTTTGTGGATTTTTAGAGATTTTATGAGAAATTTTAAGATAATAAAAACCTAAGTTTTCTGTCCCATAATGCTGCCTGCCAGGCACTGGCGGTCGACCGGACCCAGAATCGGTCGACCGGACCGGTGGACCGACGTGCACAAGAACGTGCACGCTGGCCTGCCCATTAAGCCGGTCCACCGAGCGGTCGACCGACTGGAATCAACCCACTCTCGGGTTGCTCCGGTCGACAGGGCGGTCGACCGGCCAGAGAGCCGTTGCTCTCTGGTTCAGGGCCCGGTCGACCGGTAGTTGACAACGGTCAGAATTCGACCGTTGGCCGGTCGACCGGAAGGTCAAAACTGGCCTTATTTGCTGCCAACGGCTAGTTTTTGTTTAAAGGTTATATAAACCCCATTTGTGGCCAGTTTTCTTCAAGAATTTTGGAGCTAAAATTTTTCTACTCTCTAGTGTTTTTGCAGCAATTAAAAAGAGTTTCAAAGCTACAAAGATTTCATCTTTATTGTTTTTAAAGTGTTTTTATTCCAAAGAAAATAGTCTTTTGGGAATTGGTTTTTGGTCTAAATATTCTATATCTGTTTGGTGATTTCCCAAGTGAATTTTCTTTGTCAAAAACACTTTGTTTTCCACACTTGAGCTTATCATTCTATCCTCTCTATAGGATCCTTGTTTTTGTGGAAAAGAGATTGGTTTGTGGTCTTTTGGTCACCAAGTTGTAAACCCTATCATTGCTTGGCTTTGTGCCTTTCCCTCTAAGTGTAGAGGAGGTTGTGCAATTGGGTTGTATCCCTCAAGTTGTGAGGTGATCCTTGTTTAGCTTTGTGCTTATCCCTCAAGTTGTGAGGTGATTGTTTTGTTGGCTTTGTGCTTTAGCCTCTAGTGAGAGGTTGTGGTTGTAAAGAGAGGAGTTAGGTACTCCCGGTTGTTGTTACCCCAAATCCTCGGTGGAGGTTCCCTGTGTGGGAGTCCTAGGTGGACAAGTTAGTGGATTCGAAATCCTTCTGGGTGAAGGCGGGGACGTAGAGCTGGGTGCTCGAACCTCGAAACACATCTTGTTGTTTGCGTTTGATCCATTGACTCTTACTCTCTCTCTCTCTTTACTTTGTGCCTTGCATCATTCATATTGTCATATCATTATTATATGCTTGGTTTATTTGTGTGTGCCTCACTTGTACTTAACCACGAGAGCTTTATATAGCACCTCAACTCTTATTCAGAGGAATCAAGAGTAGTTAGTCCAGAGCCCTTCACCGGGAATTCGGCTACACTCATTGGTTGTATTAAGTGTTGTTGCAATTAGTTTTTAAATTTCGTTTTTAATTCATTAGATTAGCGGTACACCTATTCACCCCCCCACTAGGTGTACTTTCAACAAGCACCCCGAAAGGAAAGATAGATACTAATAGTATATAACCCCCAGCCCTAGATGTACGTGTCACAGAATCAGTACTCGATATGGTGTATGTATTTTACATGACTTTTTTGGTTGTCAGACTGACCTGATTTCATCTTCGATTATTATTTTCTAATATTATAGATATTTCAAAATTTTCTAGAATTTTTTTGGTTTATTTTGGAAATTTTCAGAATTCGGTGTCGACCGATACCGATAATCGACTTCATGATTTTTAATTTTCAAACAGAATTGAATTTTTAGAATCTACTTTTAAATTGTTCTTCAAGTTACATTTTCTATTTTAGTGTAATTTGAGAATTTTTCTAAATTAGTCAAAAATCTGGCCAAACAGGTGTCCACCGGTATCACCGATTGATTTCGAGATTTTTTTTAATTTGCAAACCAGACTGAATTTCTTAAATCTGATTTTACATTGTCCCTCAATGTAATATTTTCTATTTTACAGAATTTTGGAGAACCATTCTAGACTAGTTAAATTTTACTGGATTTAAATAATATTAAATAATTCCTTTTAATTATTTCCTTCTACTCTAATCTTTCTTTTTCTTCCCCTTAAGCCACCGCCTCTCCATCGCATTCTCCCTCTCTCAATCTGAGCCTCTCCCTCTCTCTATTTCTCTGTCTCACTCTCTTTCTAACACTCACCCTCTCTCTGAACTTCATCTCTTCACTTCTCTATAATTTCCCCTCACCCATTGTCCTCTCCATCTCCCCAGCGGCGATCACCGGCAACGACCGAAACACCACCGCTGCCACCAGCGACCATGTCCCTTTCCCATGCTCCCTATCTCTCTTTCTCTAACTTCTTTCCTTTTTCTTTTTCTCTTTATCTTTCCCTCTCACACTCCCTCCTCACCCTCTCTATCCCCATGACTATCACCACCGATGGCAAACCGCTACCAACCCCTGGTCATCCCTACATGGTACCACCAACAACACCACCAATCACCGCCCTTCTCCTCCCCTCTCCTCTTCTTCCTCCTCCTCGCTTTTCCCTTCTCGCTCTCTTTCTACCTCTCTAACATTTCTCTCTCTACCCCTTTCCCCATGATCACCAGCTGGCTAGCTAGGCTATCACCACCGGCTTAGCGGAGCCGCCGCCGCTCCAGACAAGCCGTGAGGCCAATCTTGGACGCCACCTCCCTGCCTCCCTTTTCTCTCTCTCTCTCTCTCATATATATATATATATATAAAACTCAAAAACTCACTAACCCATTAACCAAAACCCATTAACCCACAACCCATTTTCTTTCAAGTCAACTGGGTTTGGTTTTGGATTGAAACCCGACCTCTTAGCAACCCCGACCCAAATCTAAACCAGTGAAAGGTAAATTTTGCACAAAACCCCTATTGAATAATATTTCTTACATTTTAAAAATTTTAAATTACAAATCTAACTTATTTTTATTTATTTTATTGTTGAGTGATATGTGGACAATCTGTAATCCAATTTGGATGATTCTCAAGTCATTGCGATCATAAAAAGACAAGCTACATCTTTGTAATAGCTATGTGAGTGTTTTTTTATAAATTATATTATATCGTGTTGAATGTAACTAATTAGTTGCTTTAATTAATAAAACATGATTATTGATAAATTACTGTAAATATTATTTATTAAATTGTAACTATTGATAAATCATTGTAATTAGAATCTGCATGACTTCTCTTAAAACAAGTTCACTAAATAATAATTCATTTTACTTCTAAATTTAATATAAACATAGGTGAATTATTAATATATATTGAGTAATTAAAAGATATTGGTAAAAAAAATCCAGATTTGTAAATAAATTGATAATTTAATTATGGTAACCTAATAATTGGGTTTAAATTATTTTGTGATATCAATAATGTTAATAATATTGAAATCGTTATAACAACGTAGTAATAAGTTGACACATGTCCATGTTAACTATATCACCTGACACTGTCACCGCTATACGGATATTCTATTACCCTGAACCACAGTTATTTTATGCACTTGTATCATCGTTACACGAATCTTGATATTACTTGTAATTGTATCATCTAGTACACTGGATATTGTATTTCATGTATACACTTATTACACTTGACACCATTATTTCATATGCTCATATCACTATTAGACGGATGCTCTATTACACCGAACGTTGTTATTTCATATTTCTGTATCACCATTACATAGATACTATTAGTTCATATTCTCATATCACTGTTAGCATAGATTCACCTGTACACATCCTTTGATTGTTTTTGTCTTCATGTTGCCCGAATCATTATTCATGTTACATGATTTACTGTTACATGAATATTTATGTACTCTTGTGACATGAGTATTTAATATAGTACATGATCGTTTCCTGTATCATTGCATTCGTATGAAACTCTTATTACTTAGACATAATGTTTATTGATATGAGGTGTGTAACCAAGTGCCGCATCATATGCATGGTGGGGGCCACTTCATGAACCCCGTGGGTCACCTCTAAAGTCCCACATCTCCTGTTTCCCATTATCCTATTCAGTGATACAAAAAATGCTCATGTCCTATTATCCTGTTACATATTACATGCAGTGTTATTGTTCTTAATTTATTGTATAATTAATTGTACAACATGAGGTTAGGGGAGGCTTGACGGTTGACTAGGTCTTATCGGGTGGATGTCATGGATTCATATTGGTCCCTCTGCAGGGGATATGGTAATACTGGCTACCGACAGTACTGTCTACTAATTCGCCTTAGCGGGCTAGCCCTGGTCTCAGTAGCCAGGGGATTGTGTAAGGTCGTGATTCAGGGTTTGATGAGATACACCCACCCGATTAAAGCTCTTTAACTATTAGGTTTCCAATTAACATAGTAAAATAGTATAAATAATGATGACAAAAGAAACACTTGTTATTTGGTCACTCTCTCGTTCGGATAATGGTACCCGTATGTCATATTCGAATGGTTTCGGCTAGAGTACGTGTCCGGTTGGAACTTTCAGTGGTATGGGATACTGGAGGAGATTAATTAAAATATCAAGCGATATTAATTCTTATTATTGTAAAAATAAAATGCAATTCTCGATACATGTAGATTATTCTCTATTATATCGTATTACATTTCCCGATTTCCTGCTTATCAACATGTTATTGTGTATGTATACTTTGTATTTCATGTATAACTATGGACACACTATTCCTATGCACTTACGACATTATAACATGACTATTACTATTTATTACCTGTGTAAACATTCATATCAATCACTATACCGTCATGCTACTGTTCTATTACTGCAATGACTTAATACAAGTTAATCAAACAAAAATGATTTTATTAATATATAATTAAATTATGAAACTTATCACATATATTGATATTAATAACATGTTAAAAGTCATAAATGTTGTAATGGTAATATAATAAAAATAAATTATTGTTTCAATGATGTATTACGTAATAGTGATGGGGTAACAACATTATATTATGTTAGAGAATATTAATGTTACAATGTAAATATAATAATTGTATATTATTATCAATTGTTAGTATAAACTTATTGTATCACTATTATTTGATCGTATATAATATGTTATCGTGATTGTAAGTATTATTATAATATATATTACTGCTTTCTTCATTTACTATTCACAAGGTCACTTTCTGACATCTCAGGGTTTGCATGTCTAGGCTGGAGATCTGAGACATCATAGTAGTATCTGATGTTTCACTTTTAGTTGGAGCGTATCATCTTCATTATTTATAGGTATCTTTATTATTTAGTATTAGCTTCCTTACTTATTCCTATTTTATATATATTATGATCACTGACCCCTTTTATAGGTATTATTATACTTATTCAATACTGAAATTATTGTGTATACTGTGTTTATTTCTTGTACTAAGGCTTAGTGTATATACATGTAGGACATTCTCCTTGCGTATATGCGTATCCGACTCTCATCGCGTCCCCACTATAGTATAATTTGGGAAGCGGGGCATGACAAAGTTTTATTGGTATCTGAGCTTAGGTTTTCACAAATGTGGTTAACCATCTTAATCAATATTTAGGCTCGTACCAATAGTATAACTAGATTCAGATTAGAGCTAATCTGTATCTGGATTTAGAGATTCTAGCTACGAGTACAAGAATACAATTCTTTTGAAAAATATCCATTCCTTGATTCTTACTATTCCCTATTTTCAGTTGTCATCCGGAATACTTTGATTCTTTTCCGCTTTTTCTTCGTCCTTTTGGCTTCAATCTTCTATCTTTGATTCACAACACTAGTCACCCATTCAAAGTTCGAGGTAGACATTAGAGTGGCGCAACGGAAGCATCGAAGGCCCGTAACATTCAAGTTTCAGGACTAGTAAAATCTTACTCTTCCACCTGAATTTAAATTTCGAGGACGAACTTTGTTTGTAAGGTGGGCAGAAGTGTAACCACCAGCCCTAGATGTACATCAGATTACAATCACTCTTTCTTTCGCTCACTTATGGCTGGACTAGACTAGAACAAGAAAAAAAGAAATTACAAACATATTGCAACTATCTAACATAAATCCTAACCTTAAATTTAGATCCTAGTTTTCATCACTTTTTACATAGAAATTTGTGATATTTATAGGGAAAAACCAGAGGGGAGCGGAGTGATCAGATAGGGGAACAAACGCTCCCCTATCTCTCTAACAAAGCCATGGATCCGTGGCCTGAATGTGGCTAATTGGCCACATCCAAGGAGAGAAGCTTCAAGATTTTCCCGTATTTCCTTTTATCCAATTAGATTTCAGCCTTGATCTTCTAGTTTGACGATTCTTGTCACGCCACGCTTCCCAAAATGCGGAGTACTGGTATGTGATGATCGCTAGCAGATACTTATGAAGAGTGAAATCTCTTCCATGAGTACCTTAGGCTGTTAATAACGAGTAGGATATCACACATATATGCATGATAGTCAAGTGCAGGGATAAAAGCCCATAAATGAAAATACTGAAATATAAACAATATCATCCACCATATCTGAATAAGACAAATTAAGAAAAGAAACTTAACTTATCGGAGAACCAGAATTTGTTCTACGATCAACCCTCTATACTGGCTTACTGACTAAGATACTAAAAATAATAAAGATCCATCAGAGCGGACCAATAATAGTATACGAAGGAAAAACTACAGCAAAAGAGAAAATATGAAAATGCAGTGACAATACAAGCAATATAGAGAATTGATAGTAATAATAATAACAAGAATAATCAGGATGATAAATCATGTACAATAAGACCGTGCATGCATGTTGTTACATGAATATAATGAACATGAGCTGTCATGTAACATAATCATAAGATACAAGAACATAAGGTCACAAGTTAAAATCACATGGCCAGTTCAGGAATATCATGTAATCAAGATAATGCATGTCAACGAAGTCTCAAGTATCAGTATCACGAAAATATATGTCAGGTACTAGATCACATGAAGGATCAGTACGAGACGAGCTAGATCACTAAAAATAATGCAAAATATGATGCAAGCGCAAATGTCTAGCATTTCATTAACCTTATACTAATGCAACCATCTTGTGCCCCATCCCATAGGACAACTGCGTATCAAACAAGTAGTGCGTTAGTGGATCTTGATAGCAAGGAGGATCTTGATAGCGGGAAGAAACAGTTCACTATACTTAGGTATCATGTAACATGTAATAACAGGTGCGCGCATAAATCACAAGAATATAAGATCATGTGTGGCATCCAAACCCATAAGGGGTCACCCTTCTAAGCACACCTCCTTGATTGCCCTGCTACCAATCTCCCCCAGTAACCCGGCTTGGTTAATTTCATTAATCAATACAAGTACAAGACAATGGGTGACTCGATGAAATATGATCAAAAATCGATATCAAGAATGTCAATGCCAAATAGTGAATACAATGTATATCATGGTCACGAGACAGTATTACCAGTGACAATATCAAGAGATGAACGCAGAGTTATATAAGTAGTGCCAGTGTCAACAAATACGTAATCTAGTTGTTAAGCAAATTGGTCAGGATCGCATGTATAATACTCCAATAAAATATCCTTAAATATTTTCCTGAATATTTCATCGATTTCTTTGATTAATTTTCAGTAATATTATGATCACAATAACATTCAATATATCATTCTTGAATATTCCTCAAAATATATTAATAAATTTCCTCAATATTAAATCCTCAATAATTTTCTAAAAATCCTAAGCGATCAAGAAAATCATTAATCCGATTACCATTATTTATTCATCCTCGAACAATCCAGGTCATAAATTTTAGTCACAATCAATATAAGTTTTCGTGTAAAAATCTATCACATACAAGCAAAAATCATGTCAATTTTAGTTAGATGCATGCATGTGCAATGATGAGATGTAAAAATGATATGTGGAATAATATATTGTGATCATGTGACGAAAATGATGATGATATAGAGAATTAATGATAAAATGAATAATACAATGATCAATGGTACAATCGGAACAAAGCAGTGCATACACACTAGTAATCGTGATCATGGGACATTATCGATAATCAGGAATACGATGATATAAAGAAATTAATAGTTAAAGGACAATATTAAATTCAATAGAAAAGTTAAGGAGAAGAAATCGTGCACACTTGCATGAAATGATGAAGTTTCGGGTCAAATCACTGTTGGGTCTGCATTGCATGAACCGGTATGGATCTTCGGATCATCTCATGGATCGGTCTTCGAATCGCCAGTGTATCGAGTCCTCAACGAGCAATAGAGATGATAGCTCAAGTGTGAGAAAACAAGGTGTTTGAAAAATAAATCACAAAGAAAACTACTTAAAAAAATACTAGAAGAAGATAGAAATGAAGATCAAAACCAAATTCCCAAAGACTCTATTTTTCCTTAATTTTTCCAACCCTTGAAAACAAAATAGAGATAAATAGTTATAGCCCAAAAACTCTTTAAAACTTGCTGCTAAAACACTTGTAAAGATGAAAAATTTTGCTCTTGAAATTCTTTTGGAAAACAGCCCAAGAGATGGGTATTTATAACCCTCTAAAAAATCTGCCCAATGGCAGCAGGAAAGGGCAGAAATGCCCTTCCGGTCGACCGCTCGGTCGATCGGCCAACAGTCATTTTTCTGACCGTTGAGCCTCTGGTCGACCGGCCAGCACCCAAGAGTTGGGTGCTTTCAGTCGGTCGACCGCGTAGTCGACTGGACTTTTAGGCTGGACATGTGCAAATCTCTCGTGCACATCGGTCGACCGGTCCAGTCGACCGACTCCCGGTCCGGTCGACCGTCCGGTTGACCGCCAGTGTGTCTGGCTGGGAAATTATAAGACTAAAAAATTTGGTTAATTTAATACCAGTTAATCCCATAAATACACATAAATTTCATAAAAATAAGTTCTTGTAAGATCTTTGAATAACAAATATGTGTGACCAAAAATCAATACATATTACAAACTATCTGAACCATTTTTGTGATATAGAAATTAGGCTTAAACACAAAATCCGTATTTTCCAAAACTTGAATTTTGAAATGAAAAACCATTTTCTCCAAAACTTGTATTGGATAAAAAACAAGATATTCAAACTATATTTGAAGCATAGAGTGTATGGATAGAATCCAATACACATGTAAGATATATATTTATGATTTTGATATGAAATCCAAAATAGGTTAAACTGAAAACCAAACATATTGAAACTTGTGTGTGTGTGTGTGTGAACTTGAGCATATCAATACTATCTACCTTTACACAAGATCTAAACACAATCTAAACTAAACAAATCGAGGTCTTCTTGTAGAACTCCTTCTCCAAGCCAACTCGATCTAAACACGATCCAACGAGCTTGATTCCAACCGAGTGCTAGATGCGATCTTGACACGCGAGCTCTTGAATCAACATGTGTTAGCTCTCAAAACTCCTTTGTTGAAGCTAAACACCTACTAATATCTTGGTCAATAACTGAAACTATATAAACATAAGATTATTAGTAAACTATAACTACATGAGTTAATCAACATCAAAACTAGAGCGATCGGCCTTTGGGTCAACACTACCACCACTACCAAATCTCTCCACAAAAGCCCCACCGCTCCTCTGCCTCCAAGGCCAGCCACTACCTTAAGCCTAGGGTCGTCCCCCTCTACTCCAACGATGTCTCCGATGATCATTCCGATGGTTATTCTGACAATTACTTCACTATCTCCAACTACATCATCTCCACCACTGCAAACAACTCCATCATCATCACCACCTCTTGTATTCCTCTCCCATCATCTTCACTCTCACCATGATAACACCACCTCTATTTCAACCTCTAACATCACCATTATCATTACCTCTTTCAACTTCCTTTTCATTTCTCCTTCAAAATCCAACCCCTCTACAACCACCAACTACAAACACCATCACCACCCTCTTCCACTCTCCCTCTCCTTTCTCCCCTATATCGTCCAGCCCCTTAACCTCCCTAGGTGGTGGTGCACCTCCCTAGGATCAACGGCCACCAAAGGGCCAAGCCCCCCTCTCCTTCTCTCAATTCGTGTATTTCATTGCTCGAGATCTCGGGCGCGCGAAGTTTTGAAAATTATGTTTTAGGCGAGTGGCTTTCCTCACAATATTGAGCTTATATTAGATTTGGTATTTGATCGTACATATATTTTGTATTCTTTTCATTACACTCCTACATTTATCGTGTAATAAATCTGCTAATTTTCTTGTCTTAAATATCTATTTTGTAGAAGATAATAATGAAGATAAATATGATTAAATCAAATAAATACCAGTTAAAATCAGATTTAACTGTATCTATTTGGTTAGCTGAGGATGATCTCAGATCTAGTTAGAACAAATCAAGGATTGAGACAAATGTTCAGCTGAAGATCAGAGCATATCAGAAAGATAGCACCAAATGAAAACTGGTAAAATTCATATTTCTATAAATTCATTTTGGTTAGCTAAAGATAAACCGAGGATAATATCAAATACAGAGAGATAAATGGATAAAGAGAAGATCAACGGATAAGATGAAGCAAGTTTGACTCAGATTTTAACTGGATATATTTTAGTATTTGAATCATAACTTTCGCTACCGAATCTCAAATCTAATGATTCAAGATGATCCAGAAAGCAGACTTATAGGTATACAACTCTTATGTTGATCAATATTTCTAATTCTATCATTTGATAAGTGATATTCAGCAATCAACACGCCAACAAACTGCAGATCATAACTGAATATCCACATCAAATCAAGTTTGGAGATAAGGGAGGATTCAAATTTAGAAATAGCCAGCTTTCCCTATCTTCATACTCCTCTAACCTCTGCATTTCTTCTATAAATACCTGCAATCTCAAAGGCACAGGAACGACCATGCAGAGATAAGATTTAGTCCACTTTTCCATTTTTTAGTGTAGGTTTTTGTTTTTCTTTTCATGTAATTTTCAGTTTTAATCTATGTAAATCAGAGGAGATCAGAGTTTCATAGGAGAATGAGAACGAAGCTTGTGCTGAGAGTGACACCGGTGTAAGATTTTCTTCTTTTCTCTTATTGTTATAAAATCGAATCTGTAGTTTCCCTTTTGTATGTACTTTGTTTTTGTTCTTCTTCTTCTTCTCTACTTTTCTTCTTTTGGTACCAACTGCTATCCAAGTGAGTCTTAAAGCATCGAAAGAACCTTGCCTTTGTGAGTGCCACCGATAGCTCATGACGATGGATTTTAAGTTTCATTCTGTATCACTTCATACTTGCAACATCTTGATGATATAATGTGGAGGAGACGGGAATCAACTCTTATGGGCTATACGTTGATCGCCTCACTTCAAGGTAACATCATTACAAAAGATTCAAGGTAAGTATTTGGCCAAAGGAGGTAAGTAACTTTTAGATTCTTTTCTTTAATTCTTTAGTTTAGAACACCACAATCTACACTTCTTTTATCACTTCTTTTCCATTTCTTTATACATATCATTTCTAGTTTCTCCATCTTCTTAATCTACCATCTTCTTCCTGATTTAACTTTAACTCAATTTTTTCTTTTTCTTTTAAAGAACTAAAGAAGAACTTTAACCGTACTTTGTAGCCTAAAAGAGAACTTACTAAAAAAGCTTCTTTCGCTAGTCCCTCCTTGTGGATCACCACCCGCATAGCCACTTGCTATTGCGGTAGAATTGTTCACCTTGCACTCTTTAATCTTAAAATCTGAAATACTGTATTTTGTGTGCAGGTTTAGTTTCAATCAAAATTTTGACGCTGTTGCTGGGGAGGAACGATAAATTATTTTCTTTTTAGATTTACATTTTTGGTTAACTTTCTTTTTTTTATTCTTGGTGTACAGGTTTGACAACAAGAAATTTTTGTTGTAGTGGACATATAAGTGGCCTTGGACTCTGCTCAAGAAAGCAGAGCCAAGAAGCCCTCAGATTTGCTACATTCCTGTGGCAATCTGAGTGAACTACTAACCTGTATTTTCTGCAGGTTAGCTGTAGTGCAAAGTTTAATATCTGTAGCTATCTATTTTCTTATTTGTCTCACTGTATTTACTTTCTAACCTCAACAATAAAATGATGTTTGTTAAATGCTAAAGATAGTTTAGACTTTACATTTAGGCACGTGTCTAATTCGTTTACATTTTACATTACTGTTGAAGAGTGCTGGAGCAAAAGGTACGTTTGCATGGCATATAGTTTAGGAAATATTCTTGAGTGATTATTTGATTATTGAATGTTACTTTTCTTTATCCTGCACACCTTGCACAATCAATCTTAAGGGCTTGTCCTATAAACAAGATAAGGTGGGGAAGTCATTACCCTTCCTTAGCGCACGAGCAATCTCCTCACTCACTAACCCAAGCCTAACTAAAACTGAGTAGACGTTGGCCCTAGCGACATCTCGGACTCAATTAGGAGATTCTCCTAAGGGGGAAGGTGTTAGAATTTGACTCCTGCCAAATCAGTGTCTAAGGAAAGGGATTGAGGGGCGAAACCTGAAGGCTGGTGGTTTGGCTTAATTAGGCCCGTCGCTTTTGCGCGGATACCTCTCACCAATCTTGCCCTGACCTGACTGATTAGCTTGTGGTCAAAGTCTGATTATATCTCCTGTAGACAGTCTAACCAGTTAGGAGTCGTCTAGGTCAAAGGTCTACCCTAACTTAGTTTAGAATTTTATTTTATTTGTTTGTTTTTTTTTTTGTGTTTGACATTTCTTGTGTGATATGGCTTATAATAACAATTTTTTCAATTTTAATGGTAATTCATATTACACACCAACCTCATTTTCAGATATTACCAACCCGGCATATTATAACTTTAACCAACATAGTATGCCGGATTGGTCTTATCCGAATCAATATAACACATGCCCCCAATCTTATAACCAAAGTTTCCAGAATAATTTCAACTCTTCACAGAGTCCATGGGGATTCACCTCCCCCGAGTCCAATTTTCAACCAAATTGTCCTCCTTATCCACCTTGTCCACAATATTTCCAAGATTCATACTCAGTTCCACCAGTCCAAAATAGAAAACCATCAATTTTGAAAATGAGTATGCGTGAGTCCAAACAACAATCACAAAATCTGATGGACCCACAATTTCACCACCAATTCCAAAACAACTCTTTATCTTTTCAAGACCAATTGCAACAAAACAATGAACCAATCAACTATGAAAAGATGCTTGAAGCCATGACTCAGGCTCAAAACGCTCGTAATCATGACATAGATATGATGGCCCAAACTCTACGTTCTCACTGTTTGGCCAGTTCTGATGTCGCTAACTATTCTGTTAGAACCAAAGAGTCATGTGTTTTGGAAAACAAGGTTCTATTTCAGCACAATCATTTAAACTTGCCCAAACTCTAAATTTTGAAAATAACATTGACAGTTTGGCAAGTTATCCCTTTCCTGAAATTGAACTTGAGAATGAATATGATCCTAAACCTCAACTTAGTGATTCAATTCTACTTCCTGATTCAATAACGACTCCGGTGTCTTCATCGGATTTCAATATTTTTCCCGAGTCAATATTGGATCCTGTACCAATTCATCATGAAATTGAATCACCCATCTTTGATGATCATCATATTGAACTTGACCAATTTCATACTTTTGAAAGTCCCATTGACAAATTGGTAAGTTCTCATTTTTATGAAATTGAACTCAATGAGAAATGTGACCTAGATTCTCAAATTTGTGATCCAGTTGAAATTTCTGAATCAATATTGACTCCTATTTTGTTACCCGACTTGAATAATATTTTAGAGTCAGTTTTGATCCCCACACCTATCATTCTTGAACTTGAATCACCAATATTAAGTCACGTTCCATTGTAGGGAAATGAATTGTGGACTTGAGTTTCAACTTCTTGATTTGGACCCACTTCCTGAACCGATCTCGACTCTCGAATCTTTACTTGACTTAAGTCACTTTCCTGAGTCGGTATTAGTTCCCATACTTTCTAAGTCCAACTCAATCATTCCATCTTTTCATACTTCATTTTGGGACAAGGCGGTTGATATAATTGACTCCGAAATTAATTATGAAATTTGAAAATTAGATGGGGTTAGATTTTTAATAAAAACCATTCATATATACATCATTTTGGTAGGTTATATAAGAGAGATTTCTGGTGGGTTCCTCCGAATTCCATGAAAATTCGATTGGGCCACATTTCGTGGACCAATCAGACCACCACCGGAACTACCACCTTAAGGTAATATTTTTCCTTCCCTTTCTTCTTTTTCATGCATCTATGCATTAATTCATACATTAAGGATAATGCATGAGATATGTGTGGGGGAGGCTCTAACATAACTTAGGTTTTTTCTTTTTATTAAATTTTTTTTTAACATTTTCTTTACTTTTAAAAACTTTTTGAAAATAGAAACAATATTTTGACATATTTTTTGTAAAAAATTAAGTCAATTTTAAGGAATAGGAAAATCAAAATTAGGATTTCTTAAACTTGGTCAAAATAAGATTATTTGTTTGATTTTCAGGTTAGAAAGATAATTTGTCAAAGTAATTTAGTCTTGATTTTTACCTTAATGAAATATGCACACTTCATACACTTACACACTTAGGGTTCAAAAATAAAGATTCTTATGCCTTAAAAAATAATAGATAAAAGATAAACAAATCTAATTATTGATTAGCTAGGTGCTTTGGCCTAAGCAAGCCTTAGTATTTATGCGAAAGATGATTAGATAAGTTTGAGAAAAATATATATATAAAAAAATCCTTTGATTAAGCTGGGTATTTGTGCCTAATAAAGCATAAGTATTCACGCCTAAAAGTGATTCATATAATAAAATTCTTAGTTTTGTGGCCTTATTTGCTCGAGTCCTTAAGTCCTTGGGGTGTTTTCTCACCCGGTGCCCTAAAACCGTTTGGTTTGGGAGTCATCGATTAAAGGCTCGTTACATGGGCAGATTAGAAAGCCTAAGAGAACTAAGGAATAATACCACTAATATATATATATATATATATATATATATATATATATAATATATATATATATATATATATATATATATATATATATATATATATATATATATAAGGCATAAGAGTTAGAGTTAAAGAACCCTTATTCAAAATTTTTACGGTCACAAGGTGCTTATGACTTAGGGTAAAGTAATAGACTAGATGAGAAGTACAATTTGACTCCTTACTTTGATTGATAACAAATTTTTGAATAGAGACTAAGTTTAGGAATAAAAAATTCAGTTTTCCTATAACTTATAGATTACTTAAAACTTACAATAATATTTCAAATATTTTTTTTTCAAAATGTGTTTTCAAAATACTAACATTTTTTTCTTTCTTTATGGATTTTGTGGTTGCAATCCACTGAAAACCCTCACGAGACAAAACTCGTCCTCTAGGAGAAACCTAGAGGTTTAATGGCTTGTTGCACATACTTAGTATAATCGCGTAACCTGCAAAAGTGGTCTAATAATCTTTGGTTTAGTTTTGTTAATTTTCTCGAGGACGAGCAAAAGATAGGTGTGGGGGTGTGATCGTACATATATTTTGTATTCTTTTCATTAGACTCCTACATTTATCGTGTAATAAATCTGCTAATTTTCTGGTCTTAAATATATATTTTGTAGAAGATAATAATGAAGAGAAAGAGGATTAAACTAAATAAGTACCAGTTAAAAACAGATTTAACTAGATCTATTTGGTTAGCTGAGGATGATCTCAGATCTAGTTAGAACAAATCAAGGATTAGAGCAAATGTTTAGCTGAAGATCAGAGCAAATCAGAAAGATAACACGAAATGAAAACCGGTAAAATTTAGATTTCTATAAATCTATTTTGGTTAGCTAAAGATCAACCGAGGATAATATCAAATACAGAGAGATAAATAGATAGAGAGAAGATCAACAGATGAGATGAAGCAAGTTTGACGCAGATTCTGACTGGATATATTTTAGTATTTGAATCATAACTTTCGTTACCGAATCTTAAATCTGATGATTCAAGATGATCCAGAAAGCAGACTTACAGGGCTACAATTCTTATGTTGATTACTATTTCTAATTCTATCATTTGATAAGTGATATTAAGCAATTAACACGCCAATAAACTGCAGATCAGAACTGAATATTCACATCAAATCAAGTTTGGAGATAAGGGGAGGATTCAAATTCAGAAATAGCCAGCTTTCCCTATCTTCATATTCCTCTAACCTCTGCATTTCTTCTATAAATACCTACAATCTCAAAGGCAAAGGAACAACCATGCAGAGATAGGATTTAGACCACTTTTTCATTTTTTTAGTGTAGGTTTTTGTTTTTCTTTTTATGTAATTTTTAATTTTAATCTATGTAAATCAGAGGAGATCAGAGTTTCATAGGAGAATGAGAACGAAGCTTGTGCTGAGAGTGACACCGGTGTAAGATTTTCTTCTTTTCTCTTATTGTTATAAAATCGAATCTGTAGTTTCCCTTTTGTATGTACTTTGTTTTTGTTCTTCTTCTTCTTCTTCTCTACTTTTCTTCTTTTGGTACCAACTACTATCCAAGTGAGTCTTAAAATATCGAAAGAACCTTGCCTTTGCGAGTGCCACTGATAGCTCATGACGATGTATTTTGAGTTTCATTCTGTATCACTTCAGACTTGCAACGTCTTAATGATATAATGTGGAGGAGATGGGAATCAACTCTTATGGGCTATACGTTGATCGCCACACTTCAAGATAACATCATTGCAAAAGATTCAAGGTAAGCATTTGGCCAAAGGAGGTAAGTAACTTTTAGATTCTTTTCTTTTAATTCTTTAGTTTAGAACACCATAACTACACTTCTTTTATCACTCCTTTTCATTTCTTTGTACATATCATTTCTAGTTTCTCCATCTTCTTAATCTACCATCTTCTTCCTGATTTAACTTTAACTCAATTTTTTCTTTTTCTTTTAAAGAACTAAAGAAGAACTTTAACCATACTTTTTAGCCTAAAAGAGAACTTACTAAAAAAGCTTCTATCGCTAGTCCCTCCTTGTGGATCACGACCCGCATAGCCACTTGTTATTGCGGTAGAATTGAGCACCTTGCACTCTTTAATCTTAAAATCTGAAATACTATATTTTGTGTGTAGGTTTAGCCTCAATCAGTATTGTGTTATAATTTGTATCAGTCCAGTGTGATTATACGGGTGTGGATGTGTTGTATTCTGTGGACATGTTATGGCTTGTATCGGACTGATGTATTGTAATTCTTGTAATAGTGTAGATAACATCATACTTATGCATATGTGGTACTAATAGTGCAGGTACCCTTGCACTGACTCTGGCTTTCTGCCCACTCCTAAGCTGGCTTGCCAATAGGTTTTGGCCTTGCACCCTTATGGGTTTTGTGGCAGCTACCGAGAGTGCGTTTAGACCCCGGATGTAATCTAGCCTTTGGGCTCTCGCCCACTTTCTCGAAAGAGGACTGCGCTTAGACCATCACGTCTCTTATGCTCCGCCTGGTAGACATGCTTAGCGCTCAGCACTTTATCACTAGACTCGCCTAGGCGGAACTTTGCCAGATTTGAGACTCACATTTTAAGTCGAGTCATTCCAGTAGCTCTTCCAAGTGCTTTAGTGATTAAATACTGTTCGATGTCCATGCCTCCAGCTTTTCTTAGCTTCGCTTGGATTTTCACTTGCTTGCTAAGCTCCTACATTCTCCAGCTCTTCCTAGCTTCGCTTAGATTTTTGCTTGCTTGCTAACTACTTACATTGACGGTTAATGTCTGCTATTGCTTTTCATGCTTTCACTCGATGTGTTAGCCTCTGACATGCTATCACCTGACACTTACTTACAATCACTGAAAATCACCTAGAGGGGGGGTGAATAGGTGATGATGCTAATCAAAGGGCAATTTAAAAATTTAAAGCTACAACAATCACCAATCAAGAATCACAAGATGAATGCAAGCAATTAAGTATGACAATGAATATGATAAGCAATTAATAAGTGCAAGCAAAGTAGAGTAAGGAGTGTAAGAACAAGAAAAGTAAACCAATCGCAAACACAAGGATATGTTATCGAGGTTCGAGCACCCAGCTCTACTCCCCGCCTTCCCCAGAAGGATTCCGACCACTTCCACTATCACAAAGATCTCAAATACAATGGAGTACCAACTCCTACAATCTCAAGTACAAGTAATTTTCTTGGTAGTCAAAAGACCACAAACTCTCTCTTTCAAATATCTCTTCCCTTACAAAGGTCCTTAGAGAATATTGAGTAGGAATGAAGCTCTTGTTGTAAGTGAAGAAAGAAAATTAAATCAGAGAGTATTTGAAAACCCTTCAGAAAATCAGTGAGAAATTCAGCACAAAAACCAAGAAACAAGTCTCTTTTGAAAGCCTTAAACTTTTGAATTTTCTAGCAAATAATTGTTGTAACAAATCTCTCTCCAAATACCCCTATTTATAGGAGAGGGCTAGGGTTTAGGGATAAGATATAATTACTGATGTTTAGGAGGTAATTAACTCAAAATATATCCTTAAACGAATTTTTAAAAACAAAAGACAAAAATAAACAGCTCACTTAAAATCTGCCCGTTACTGTTCAACGGACACATCGGTCGACTGGGCCGGTCGACCGGTAGTTCAAAAATCCGACCGTTATAGGCTAGCGGTCGACCGACCCGGTCGACTGAGAAAACCTGTGAGCAAAAACAATATATCGGTCGACCGCCCCGGTCGACTGGCAGACATGCACACGGATACGTGCATCTGCCAGAACCGCGGTCGACTGGTCCGGTCGACCGGACCAGACTGACACAGACTCGGTCGACTGCCCCGGTCGACCGGATCAGGTCAAAAATCAATTTTAGAAAAGAAAACAAAGAGGATTTTGATTTTAACAAAAATACTTTTGAACAGGGAATAGTATAAAATATAAAGATGTATCTGTAGGCAAAATATTTTTGTATAATTTATAGGAAATTATTTTGGAATGAGCATGTGCGCAAAAGCGTGTGTGATAGAGCTTCAAACCTATCCACTATTCTTTAACATACTATAAACTGAAAAACAAATTACATGAAGACTTCTTGTGCTATCTTCAAGTCTTTGAGCCATCCAATGCCTTGCTAGAGCCTTCTCTTCTATGATTCTTCCTTGATGTGCAATATGCCTTCCTTGCTATATGGAACTTAGAAGTTTTCGCCAAAGCTAAGCAAATGGCCTCCAAACATGGTACAAACCTGAAACTTATCTTGAATAGAATCATTAGTACCAAATAGCACTAATTTGGTTTGTCATCATCAAAACACAAAACAATTGGAGAGTGTAACCTCTTGGGCCAACAATCTCCCCTTTTTGATGATGACAAAACAAATAGGCTATAAACAAAAATATAGGGAGGAGAAAACTCCCCCTCAAATTATGCTATACATAAAACACAAGAATATGCTCTAGATACCAATAATTGAAATGATGCACCAATTATTGAAACCAATTAACAAATATATAAAACACAAAAATTGCTCTTGATACCAAAAATACCAAAAAAAAATTGCTCTTGCTCCTTGATACCAATTTAAACTAAAACAACTAAAACACAAGAATTCATAAAACCAAAACATATAAATTCATAAAACTTATTTTTGTCCATGTAAACTTATTCTCCCCCTTTTTGTCATACATCAAAAAGGGTTATGAAAAACATGTCTATTCAATAATACAAACATTAAGTTCTCCACAAATAAACGAAAATCTAGCAAAATCAAGAGGTTTAGTGAAAATATCGGCTAGTTGTAAATCCGTGAAAACATAATCAATATCTATATCACCTTTCTCAAAATGATCTCTAAGAAAGTGATATCTAATCTCAATGTGCTTAGTCTTACTATGTTGATTTGCATTTTTGGTCATGTGTATAGTACTAGTATTATCACAAAATATTTTTATATGATCAAAGTGCAAATCAAAATCAAGGAGAGTATGTTTCATCCAAAGGACTTGTGCACAACAAGCCCCCGCGGCAACATACTCCGCCTCGGCGGTTGAGAGAGCTACGGAATTTTGTTTCCTAGAGGACCATGAAACAAGACAATTATCAAGAAATTGACATGTCCCACTAGTACTCTTTCTATCTACTCTACAACCTGCATAGTCGGCATCCGAATAGCTAGTCATTGAAAAATCTCTAGTTTTCGGATACCAAAGACCCATTCCAATAGTGCCCTTAATATAACGAATAATGCGTTTTACCGCAATAAGATGAGACTCTTTAGGACACGATTGAAATCTAGCACAAAGACACACACTAAACATAATATCCGGCCTACTTGCCGTCAAATATAAAAGACTTCCTATCATGCTTCTATATAATTTAATATCAACATTTTTACCTTGTTCGTCCTTATCAAGCTTGGTTGTAGTTGCCATTGGAGTGTTGCAAGCCTTTGATCCTTCAAGCCCAAACTTCTTTACTAGCTCCTTTGCGTACTTGGCTTGGTTAATGAAGGTTCCGTCTTGCAATTGCTTGATTTGGAGTCCAAGAAAGAAATTAAGCTCACCCATGGAAGACATTTCAAATTCTAGTTGCATTACCTTTTCAAACTCCTTGCACAAAAGCTCATTAGTAGATCCAAAAATTATATCATCAACATAAATTTGCACAATTAAAATATCATTATCAACATGCTTAGTAAAAAGAGTTGTGTCTACTTTGCCTTTAACAAAATCATTTGAAATGAGAAAACTAGAAAGCCTTTCATACCAAGCTCTTGGAGCTTGTTTCAATCCATACAAAGCTTTATCAAGTTTAAAAACAAAATCGGGATGAACATGATCAACAAAACCGGGAGGTTGAGCAACATAAACTTCTTCATTAATAAAACCATTTAAAATGCACTTTTTACATCCATTTGAAAAAGTTTAAAATTTTTAAAACATGCAAAAGCTAGTGTCATCCGTATGGCTTCAGGCCGTGCTACGGGTGCAAAGGTCTCCTCAAAGTCAATTCCTTCAACTTGAGTGTAACCTTGGGCCACTAACCTAGCTTTATTCCTAATGACATTTCCGGACTCATCCATCTTGTTTCTAAAGATCCACTTAGTACCAATTATTGGTCTATCGTGGGGCTTAGGAACAAGATGCCAAACTTAGTTGCGCTCAAATTGATTGAGTTCCTCTTGCATGGCAAGCAACCAATATGGGTCCATCTCGGCTTCGAGAATGCCTTTGGGTTCAAAATGAGAAATGAAAGCAAAGTTACCACATAGGTCATGGAGTTTGGAGCGCGTAGTGACTCCTCTAGATGCATCACCTAAGATGAGCTCCTTCGGATGATTTGTAGCGTATCTCCAAGCTTTAGGAAGCAGTTGAGTGCCTTCCTCTTTATCCTCTTGAACATCACCACCTATAGGTTCTTGCTTTTCTTCTTGAGCGGGTGAGTCCTTCAAGGATAGTCTCTCCATGTCTTCACCTAATGGTTCAATCTCTACAACATTCTCAACAATCACATTAGATTCTTCAAATTTAACATGCATGGATTCTTCAATGGTAAGTGTAGATCTATTGAAAACTCTATATGCTTTGCTAGTAGAAGAATATCCAACAAAGATAGCTTCATAAGCCTTAGCATCAAATTTACCCAAATTATCCTTAGTATTTAAAACAAAACACTTGCATCCAAAAACTTTGAAACATGCAACATTTGGTTTTCTAGAATGATACATTTCAAAAGATGTTTTAGAAGAATTTTTGCATAAATAAATACGATTCGATATATAGCATGCGGTGTTTACGGCCTCAGCCCATAAATATTGAGGGAGGTCATACTCACTTATCATTGTCCTAGCCATCTCTTGAAGTGTTCTATTTTTTCTTTCTACAACTCCATTTTGTTGTGGAGTTCTAGGACAAGACATTTCATGCTTAATTCCCTTTTCATCACAATAAATCATGAAGAGTTGGTTAATAAACTCACCACCTCTATCACTCCTTATTCTCAAAATCGGAAAACCCTTTTCTTTTTCAACTCTTTTTCGAAAAATCTTAAAATGAGAAAAAGTTTGATCTTTATGTTGCAAAAAGAAAACCCAAGTAAAACGGGAGAAATCATCAACCAAAACAAATGCAAATCTACTTCCATTTAAACTTTTAGTTTTAGTTGGTCCAAAAAGATCCATATGAATTAATTCTAAAGGCCTAGTTGACATGATATCCTTGATTGGTTTAAAGGAAGACTTGGTTTGTTTCCCAAGTTGGCACGCACCACAAATGCGGTCTTTCTCAAAATTCAAGCAAGGTATACCCTTCACCAATTCCTTTGAATTAATCCTAGAAATATGGTCAAAAGATGCATGTCCTAATCTTCTATGCCAAAGCCAAGAATTTTCATCAAAAGCATTTAAGCATTTAGTAGAACAATCTAAATTGAGCATGTCAATAATATAAACATTGTTATCACGAAAACGGTGAGAATACAAACATCGGATTTAACATAAAAAATCTTGCAAGAAGTATCATCAAAAACAACTTTAAGTCCACGATCACAAAGTTGACTAATGCTAAGCAAATTATGTTTTAAACCATCTACTAAAACAACATTCTCAATAATAGGAGATGTACCAATTTGAATGTTACCTATACCGATGATAGTTCCTTTGGAGTCATCCCCGAAGGTGACGGTGCCACCTTCCATGTACCTTGATAGGGTTGTGAAGTTGTTGATGTCCCATGTCATGTGTCTAGAACAACCACTATCAAGGTACCACCGCTCCCTACGTCGTGGAGCTTTGGTGTGTACCTACATCAAACAATTTAAGATTTGATTTTGGTACCCACATTTTCTTGGGTCCTCTAGGGTTAGTGTCATGAACCCAAACAAGATTATTTGTTCTATTTAGTTGATCATAGCAAAACTTAGCTAAATGTCCATTTTTACCACAATATGTGCATCTATACACTCTACCATATTTAAAAGCATAGTGAGTGTGTGATTTGTGAGCATGAGAAACTTTAGCATGAGTGGTGTGAGCATGAGAATTCTTAGCTTGTGAAGTGTTAGCATGTGAAGTGTGCTTTTTAGAAAACATGTTCTCAAGTTTCTTGGTATTAAAAGCACAATCATTTAAAACTTTTTCAAAATCATTCATTTTTGATTTAAAGGAAGAAATTTCTTGTTCATCAATAATAGGAGATTTTGCTTTACAAGAAACTTTGTAGGCATTAAATTCTTTTTGTATAGAAATGAGATTAGAAGAAATATTATCCTTTTCTTTAGAAACCATAGCAAGTTCATTCTTAAGAAAAGCAACTTCTTTTTGTAATTTTATGCATTCAAGTTTCTTGTTATCATAAGTTTCAGAAAGTTCTACAAAAGCATGCACTAGAACTTCCTTACTTACATCATCATCTTCATCATCAAGGGATTGAGGAGTTACCTTGGGTGTGTTTGCCATGAAACACATATTAGCTTGATCCACCTCCTCTTCGGACTCGCTTTCCGAATCCCACGTAGCTTTGTAAGCTTTCTTTTCCTCCGGCTTCTTTGGCTTGAAGGAGGAAGTCATTTTCTTCTTGAACTCCGGA
The DNA here is from genome assembly GCA_038442645.1 of Agave tequilana. NCBI lineage: Eukaryota > Viridiplantae > Streptophyta > Magnoliopsida > Asparagales > Asparagaceae > Agave > Agave tequilana. The sequence goes on from JAVJIF010015690.1 coordinate 128,370, forward strand.
CAATCCGCCATGATATGTCCGGGTTTGCGGCAATTGTAGCATATGATCCTCCGCTCCTCTTTGCCTTCAAATTTTCTCCGGAAGTTGAGCTTGTTCTTCCGGTACATCCTCTTGACGTTGCGAACAAGTAGAGTAAGCTCCTCATCTTCTTCTTCGTCATCTTCATCGTCACCATTGGTGGATGAAGTCTTGAAGGCTATTGATTTCTTCTTTGAAGTAGTGGCCTCTTCTCTTGCCTTCTTCTCCATCTCATGGGTCTTTAGGTTCCCAATGAGACTAATGAGGTCCATCTCGTCCTTGTCGTTCAACTCCTTCAAGGTGGTGGCCTTGATCTCCCATGATGAAGGAAGAGCCCGAATTACTTTCCGCACCTTTTGATCGTTGGAGATGTCATCACCTAAGAAAGAAAGACCATTAGTGATTTTAGTAAACCTTGTAGCCATACTATCAATAGACTCATCATCAAGCATTTTAAATGACTCATATTGGGACCTCAAGAGATCTATCTTAGCTCTCTTGACTTGTGAAGTCCCCTCGTGTGTGACCAATAAGTGTTGCCAAATCTCATAGGCGGATTGGCAATGAATTACCGTGTAAGGTCATCCTCATTCAAGGCGGTTAATAGGGAGTTTTGGGCCTTGGAGTTAGCCTCATATAGTTTAAAGTCAAGGTCGGTCCAAGTGCTCTCATCACCATCGGGTGCTTCATAGGGTTTGGTCAAGGACTTGGCTACTAAGCTACCCAAAGATTGCAAAAATATAGTCATCCTAACCTTCCAAATTGGGAAATTTAGGCCATCAAATTTAGGTGGGGATTTAATGTTGTCGGCCATGTTTACTAGTGATGAATGAATGAAATGAAAATGTTGATTAGCAAGTTTTAAGGATCTCTCTATGGATGTTAAGCCAAACCTAGAGTCCAAGCTCTGATACCAATTGAAAATCACCTAGAAGGGGGGTGAATAGGTGATGATGCTAATCAAAGGGCAATTTAAAAATTTAAAGCTACAACAATCACCAATCAAGAATCACAAGATGAATGCAAGCAATTAAGTATGACAATGAATATGATGAGCAATTAATAAGTGCAAGCAAAGTAGAGTAAGGAGTGTAAGAACAAGAAAAGTAAACCAATCGCAAACACAAGGATATGTTATCGAGGTTTGAGCACCCAGCTCTACTCCCCGCCTTCCCCAGAAGGATTCCGACCACTTCCACTATCACAAAGATCTCAAATACAATGGAGTACCCAACTCCTACAATCTCAAGTACAAGTAATTTCCTTGGTAGTCAAAAGACCACAAACTCTCTCTTTCAAATATCTCTTCCCTTACAAAGGTCCTTAGAGAATATTGAGTAGGAATGAAGCTCTTGTTGTAAGTGAAGAAAGAAAATTAAATCAGAGAGTATTTGAAAACCCTTCAGAAAATCAGTGAGAAATTCAGCACAAAAACCAAGAAACAAGTCTCTTTTGAAAGCCTTAAACTTTTGAATTTTCTAGCAAATAATTGTTGTAACAAATCTCTCTCCAAACACCCCTATTTATAGGAGAGGGCTAGGGTTTAGGGATAAGATATAATTACTGATGTTTAGGAGGTAATTAACTCAAAATATATCCTTAAACGAATTTTTAAAAACAAAAGACAAAAATAAACAGCTCACTTAAAATCTGCCCGTTACTGTTCAACGGACACATCGGTCGACTGGGCCGGTCGACCGGTAGTTCAAAAATCCGACCGTTATAGGCTAGCGGTCGACCGACCCGGTCGACTGAGAAAACCTGTGAGCAAAAACAATATATCGGTCGACCGCCCCGGTCGACTGGCAGACATGCACACGGATACGTGCATCTGCCAGAACCGCGGTCGACTGATCCGGTCGACCGGACCAGACTGACACAGACTCGGTCGACTGCCCCGGTCGACCGGATCAGGTTAAAAATCAATTTTAGAAAAGAAAACAAAGAGGATTTTGATTTTAACAAAAATACTTTTGAACAGGGAATAGTATAAAATATAAAGATGTATCTGTAGGCAAAATATTTTTGTATAATTTATAGGAAATTATTTTGGAATGAGCATGTGCGCAAAAGCGTGTGTGATAGAGCTTCAAACCTATCCACTATTCTTTAACATACTATAAACTGAAAAACAAATTACATGAAGACTTCTTGTGCTATCTTCAAGTCTTTGAGCCATCCAATGCCTTGCTAGAGCCTTCTCTTCTATGATTCTTCCTTGATGTGCAATATACCTTCCTTGCTATATGGAACTTAGAAGTTTTCGCAAAAGCTAAGCAAATGGCCTCCAAACATGGTACAAACCTGAAACTTATCTTGAATAGAATCATTAGTACCAAATAGCACTAATTTGGTTTGTCATCATCAAAAACACAAAACAATTGGAGAGTGTAACCTCTTGGGCCAACAATCACCTGCCATACAACATGATATACCTGACTTATAATCCAAGCGAATGTTAACCTGATTTTCTGATAGTACTGTACACCTGATATTCCTGACATGCTCCTGCACATTCCTGTAATCTGATCGTAATAAATCGTTAAAGGAACAACTTACACCGGGTCAGGAAAAAACTTTCAGATATTAATATATGTTCGTGTTTACAGTGGTATTAAGTATGTTGTACAACTAAATCTTCTAGTTCGACCGGAGGGCCTCCAGGAGACCGAGGGGAGTGCTGGCTCCCTACATCATGGCACCATCTTGAAAAAGCATACAATAAGACCCTCATGAAGGCCTCGTGGCTGGTTACATACACCAGCAACGGAACACCTAGTCCCAGGCATGTACGGGACCCACTGTAAACATTGTTCGTTGATCCCCTATTAGTTTCCAAAAGCAGTCTCACTTTATTCTAATGTAGTGTATGTGTGCTGGGACGCTATTACACATACTTCGACATATTGGTAGGACGAGTAATAAGAATAAATATTAAGAATGGTAATAAATGGCTTATTCATGATTAATTGATTTTATCCGTTATATGCCTTCATTTCATGCTTATTATATCCGAACACATGACACAGCTTTTGATGCATGCTTTCTAATTCAGATTTATCGATACACATGTACTTATCTCTGCATGTCACTTGACATTCACCTGGTCACTTATTGGGAGTCTCTGACTCCTCTGGACTTGCATGTTCATATTCTGAAGCTCGGATTGAAGAGAGCCCTCCGCTGAAGATCAAGCTTACCTCTCGGAGCAGGCAGACTACTGATTGTACACATTTATTGTATTATTCTTTATTACATTTTCACATTTATCATGTAATAAATATGCTAAAATTCTTGTCTTAAATGTCTATTTTGCAGAAGATAATCATGGGGAGAAAGAGGATAAAATCAAATAAATATCAGTTAAATTCAGATTTAACTAGATCTATTTAGTTAGAGGAGGATGATCCCAAATCCAGTTGGTTAAATTCAGTTTTTAGTGAATCAAGTGGTTAAAGCTAAAGATCAACCTGTTGGCCCAAAGGTTACACTCTCCGGTTTATGTGTTTTGATGATAACAAAACATACAACAGTTATTTGGTACTAATAGAAGTTCAAGAATGAATTTCAGGTTGATACTGGTATTCATGGCTCAAGAGTTCTCAAGCATATTACAAGGTTGATGGCTCAAAAGGACTCACTCATAGGATAAGAGCGCGGTTCAGAGACGCTTACCTGTGGATCATTATATTTTTAGTTTGTTAAAGAATAGTATATAGTATTGAAGCTAAAATACCCTACACACACAAAATTGCACTTATTTTCAAAAGATTATTTTTGACTCTTGATAAAATACTTTAAGTCCTATTTCAGTATATGCATACTTAGCTTATTGTATTTTACAAAGCCTTTACAAAAATCCCTTTGAAAATAACATATCTTCAAATCAAATTTCGAACCTGTTTTCTGATTATGACCTGTTGCGGTCGATCGGACGGTCGACCGGCTCTGTTACAGGTCAGAACGGTCGACCGCGCGGTCGACCGCAGTCCTGACCCATGGGGTGTGCATGTGTGCACGTTCCCCGATCGACCGTGTGATCGACCGGACCCCATTACGGTCGACCGAGCGGTCGACCGAGTGACAGACCCAAACTCTCGGTTTGGGACGGTCGACTGGGCGGTCGACCGGAGTCTGCCAACGGCCATAAATTTTTAAAAACCGGTCGACCGTGCTACGCATTTCTGGCCAAACGGCTAGTTTTTTAAATTTGTTTTAAAACGTGTTTTTTATCTTAAAACATGGATTAAGCTGGATTTTGGTCAAAATATACCTGCTTAGTCCAAATAGATGTTTACCCTTTAATCCCTACCTAAATCCTATATATAGGGGTGGTTGGGGTGAGATGAATTACAATAACTATTGCAAAGATTTCAAAGTTTGAGTATTCTTGAAAGAAGTGTTTTACTCTCAGTTTTTGTGCTCTAATCTCTATTTTATTTCTGAAGTTTTTGAATCAAATCTCTCTTCTACTTTGTTTTATTTCACTTACAAACCTTAAGCTTCAATCCTACATATTATTCTCTAGGGTTTTTTAAAGAAAAGTTTTTCAAAAGAGAGTTTGTGGTCTTTTTATCACCAAGTGATTATTATACTTGTGGCTACACTATCTCTGGACTAGAGGAGTGTGATTGAGGAGTTGGTACTCCCTAGTGATTGTAATCCTTTGTGAAAATTCTAGTAGATCGAAAATCATTTTGGGTGAAGGCGGGGACGTAGAGCTGGGTGCTCGAACCTCGAAACAAATCTCTGTATTTGCGATTGGTTTACTTATGTCTTTTACTTTTTATTCATTCATTCTTATATTGTCGATCTATACTCTTACAATACGATTGCATTGTGCACCTCAAACTCTTATTTAGAGGAATCATGAGGAAGAAGTTCAGAGCCCTTCACGGGGATATGGCTTTTAATCTTGCCTTGATTGATCGTTGCATCATCTCATTTTTAATTTGTGCATTGATTAGCATTACACCTATTCACTCCCCTCTAGGTCTGATTTCAATTGGTATCAGAGATAGGACTCTAGTTTTTGGCTTTACATCCTTAGAGAGATCTTATAAGTTGCTAATCACTATTTTCATATCTTCATTCATCCACTTGTAAAGATGGTCGATAACATTAAGACCCCACCCAAATTTGATGGTCTCAACTTTCCCATATGGAAAGTTAGGATGAACATATTTTTGCAATCTCTAGGTAGCCGAGTTGCTAAGTCTTTGACCAAGCCCTATAGTGCACCCGTAGGTGAGGAGGACACTTGGTCCGATCTTACCTCCAAGGAAGTTGATGCAAATTCGAAGGTTCAAAATGCCTTACTTTTAGCATTAAATGAGGATGACTTAACACGGGTTATCCATTGTAAATCTGCCTATGAGATTTGGCAACACTTATTGGTCACTCATGAGGGAACATCACAAGTCAAGAGAGCTAAAATTAATCTCTTGCGTTCCTAATATGAAAGTTTTAGAATGCAAGAAAATGAATCTATGATGATATGAGTACTAAGTTTACTAAAATCATAAATGCTCTTGCTTCTCTAGGTGATGAAATCAACAACAACCAAAAGGTGCGAAAGGTGATTCGTGAAGTCCCTTCATCATGGGAAATCAAAGCTACCACCTTGAAGGAATTGAACGACAAAGATGAGATGGAGCTCATCAGTCTTATTAGTAACCTTAAGACTCATGAGATGGAGAAAAAGACTAGAGAAAAAACGGCGCCTTAAAAGAAAAAGTCTATTGCTTTCAAGTCTACCTTCACCATTTTCGATGATGAAGAAGATGAAGAAGAAGATGAAGAGCTATCTCTCCTTGTGAGAAATGTAAAAAGAATGTACCACAAGAAAAAGCTCAACCATAGAAGGCGATGGAAAGGGAAGGAGGAGAAAAAGATCACATGCTACAACTGTCGGAAACTTGGACACATCATGACCGAATGTTCAGATTTCAAGAACAAGATATCTTCCTCCATGAAGTAAAAGAAGCCGTTTGTAAAGAAGGCGTTCAAAGCCACTTGGGAATCAGAAAGTGAATCTAAAGATGAAGTTGATACGGCTAACATGTGTTTCATGGCAAAACACACTAAGGTAACTTCCGAACCATCTTATGATGATATTGAAATAAGCAAAGAAGAGTTATTACGAGCTTTCATTGAACTTTCAGAAAATTATGATTCTAAGAAGAAAGATTGTTTAAAATTGAAAAAGGAAAATGAAATGCTTAACAACCAAAATGCTATTTTTACAAAAGAAAAAGATGAATTATCTTCCACTATTATTTCAACACAAAGAGATTTTTGATGCCATAGAGCTGCATGCAAAGCTAAATATCCTAAAATGGATGAAAATGAGATTTCTATGTTAAAAACTCAAATAAATGATTTGGTAAATGTTTTTAAAAGAATGTGCATTTAAAAATACTAAACTAGAAGAAATATTGTCAATGAAACACATGCACACTTCACATGTTCAACATGATAAACCATCACATGCTAAAACTCCACATGTTCATCATGCCAACACATCACATGTCAATCATGCTAAAATATCACATGTTCACAAATCACATGTTCATAAACCATATGCTCATTATGCTTTTAAATATGGAAGAATTTATAAATGTACTTATTGTGGCCGGAATGGTCATTTAGCCAAATTTTATTATAATCATATGAATAATATGAATAATCTTGTTTGGGTTAGAAATACTACGTATTAGGACCCAAGAAAATATGGGTACCAAAAGCCACTCCTATTCTATTTGATGTAGGTGTGGGCACTCGCTGACGTAAGAACATTGGTGCCTTGAGGTGAATGCGTTCCGAGCTAAACGGTGAAAATTTTGAATGCATCACTTTCAAGGGGAGTTTGGTGGGAGGACCACCATAGTTTGGAGATATAGAGATGAGCCCTTTTGGTTTTGGTTCTATCTCTTACTCCTATTTATGTTTACATGCTTTTAGATTATTGATTTATAGCATGTCTTGTTTTAATAATTATTATATTAAATGTCATGTTAATTAGACTTGTGATACACACATGTAGTATTTGAGATACACCCATATTTATTTGGACTATTACTTTTGTATTCTCACTTTAGTTTAACTATTGTGTATATCATTGTTCTAAGACATGTACATTTAGTTAAATGATCATATTGGTTTATTTTTGTTTTATGCTTCATGTTTTAAATTACATGTTTAAATGTAACTTTCATTAAAACTTGTGTATATACTTGTACAACTAATGAACCACAATTGATTCTTATATGTTTGTGCTTACATGCTCATTTATACCCATTAGATGTACTAGTATAGCCTAGTTTTGATGATTAGTGCATTTCAACTTGTATTCCCCATTTTGTACATGTTTTTCATGCAAATGTATTTAGTTTCATGCATATGTTAATTTTGGTTTAAAACTTTAGATATACATGTATACCCTTGAGTCATTTGCTTTTCATGCAAATTTTTATTATGGACTCATTTGTATTTAGGGATGTGTATGTATACCTTTAGATTTAGACAAAACATACATATGCCTTGAAGTTGGAATTATTTTAGTAAAAATTAAAGTTTCATGTTTTTCATGTTTATAAAAGAATTTCATATTGAGCTTAATTGCCTATTCCCATGATTTTGTGATTACATGATTTTTACACTCACATTATTCTTATTTCTCATGATTTTTTCTTGAGCTTTATATGTGCTGTATAGACCTTGAGTGTTGATGATCGTGGGAATAAAATATGAATATTTTTCATGAAAAATATTCATATTTTATTCCTTACTTGAAGGATTTCGTACTAGTTTTCAAGATTATCAATAAAACTAGTTGCATATTTCTTCATTTTGGAAGAGTTTTCAAACTTGTTAAAATTATTTTTAAAACTTATTTTGAAAACCCCTTCCATCAAAAGGGGGGACGGATGGGCGACCATGCCTTGTGAGCCAAATTGAAAATCTTCTTAACATGTGCGTGAAAGGGAGGTAATTATGAGTTATATTCTTGATCCTCATTGTATTTTCAATTGGTATCTCAATTGATATTTTCATGTTTGTATACTCATATTTTGTTTTTCTATATATGTATGCTTCAAACTTCAAATAGTATCAATTTCGATTGGTGTTTACATTTTCATACATATATATGTGATTTAATTGTGCTTACTATATCTTTACATCTTAAAGCACAAGTTATGTTTATGCTAAGCTTGCTTTGATCCTAAAGTCAATTATTTTCAATAAATATCTTATACAAGCTTATGCATGATTTTTTATTGGTATATCATAAAGGGGAGAAAATTCATGTATTATCTTTCATATTGGTATCTTTCAATAGAATTCATTTCAGTTGATATCTTACTCCCATTCTTTATGATGAAAAATACTTTGCTTTGGTATATGCTAACATTTTCAATATTAGTATCATGTTTAAATTGGTATCTATATTGATATGAATTATACTTACCTAAATCAATTTGGCTTTTACTTTCACATGGTATCAAAAATTTTTATTTACTTTCAATTGTATCTTCAAAATGTTTTATTTATTTTCAATTGGTATCATAAATTGGTAGCATGATGTTTCAATGTATACCTTCATCCTAAATTGATATATTTTTCTATTGGTATCATAATGTTTTGATTGCTTATATGCAAGAGAAGCTTAACATCTTCTCTATATATAGATTCATGTTGAGTGTATTTCATATTGAAGCGATTGACCTTTCTTTGGTATGTAGTACACGTATGTAGTAGGAGCTTCACATCTCCTTTTATACATTGCATATTATGCTTTATGTGGTTAGCGTTTAGTCATCTCTTTTCATATAAATGCATGTATGCAGGGGGAGTTAATTTAACGTTTCTCCTCTTCATGAATTATATTGCGCGCGCGCGCGCGCGCACACACACACAAACACACACACACACATATATCTTTATCATTTGATTGTTTTCACCCCTTTTGATGTATGACAAAAAGGGGAAGAAATATGTTTGTCATTGTATGTGTGTTTTGTTCCCAAATAATAAGTGTGTTTTATATCAAAGAATATGTTTTCATGTTTATTCTTTCATTATGGTTTCATGTTTGCATAGTATACTTATTTAATATAGCATTATTTGAGGGGGAGTTTTTACCTCCCTTCTATATCTTGTATTATAGCTTATATGTTTTGTCATCATCAAAAAGGGGGAGATTGTTGGCCCAAAGGTTACACTCTCTGGTTTATGCGTTTTGATGATAACAAAACATACAAAAGCTATTTGGTACCAATAGAAGTTCAAGAATGAATTTCAGGTTGATACAGATATTGATGGCTCAAGAGTTCTCAAGCATGTTACAAGGTTGATGGCTCAAGAGGACTCACTCAAAGGATAAGAGTGCGGTTCAGAGACGCCTACCTGTGGATCATTATGTTTTTAGTTTGTTAAAGAATAGTATATAGTATTGAAGCTCAAATACCCTACACACACAAAATTGCACTTGCTTTTAAAAGATTATTTTTGACTCTTGATAAAATACTTTAAGTCCTATTTCAGTATATGCATACTTAGCTTATTGTATTTTACAAAGACTTTACAAAAATCCCTTTGAAAATAACATATCTTCAAATCAAATTTCTAACCTGTTTTCTGTTGTGGTCGATCGGGCGGTCGACCGGCTCTGTTACAGGTCAGAATGGTCGACCGCGCGATCGATCGTAGTCCTGACCCATGGGATGTGCATGTGTGCACGTTCCCCGGTCGACCGTTGCGGTCGACCGGACCCCATTACGGTCGACCGAGCGGTCGACCGACTGACAGACCTAAACTCTTGATTTAGGACGGTCGACTGGGCGGTCGACCAAAGTCAGCCAACGGTCATAAATTTTTGAAAACTGATCAACCGGCGGTCGACCGTGCTATGCATTTCTTGCCAAATAGCTAGTTTTTTAAATCTATTTTAAAACGTGATTTTTATCTTAAAACATGAATTAAGCTGGATTTTGGTCAAAATATACCTGCTTAGTTCAAATAGATGTTTACCCTTTAATCCCTACCTAAATCCTATATAGGGGTGGTTGGGGTTGAATTGAATTACAACAACTATTGCAAAGATTTCAAAGTTTGAGTATTATTGAAAGAAGTGTTTTACTCTCAGTTTTTGTGCTCTAATC
>JAVJIF010015691.1:0-98080 GCA_038442645.1 Agave tequilana
GTCAGCATCTGAACGGTTCCCCGTTCCCTAAACATTCACGGAATGATGGCATTTGGATTCTTTTGCCCACATGAAACTCTGCTACAAGAAACACGAGGGAATTTAGAATCAATTAATGCATTTAGAAATTAAAAAAAAAATGCTTATTGAACAAGTCAGTGTAGTCAGTGCAGAATTGCAAATTAGCACATGAAAGTGAACACTAACAATTGAAATTCTGAGACAGGGTGTTCTTTACCAGTTAAGTAATCAAGTACAAATGAATATAAATGACTGCGAGCAAGTTCCCCACTCAGTTGTTTATCAAGCAAAGACCTCAGTGGTCCATGAAACATCATAAAAGAGAATGTACTTCCTTGAGAACTTCCCTTAGTGCATCACATCGCCAAACAGATTCAGTATCTTTATTTTTCTCCACGACCTACAATAGCAACAGATGATGTCTAATCAGTCAACTGCAACTATGTTTAGTGGGAAATAATTGTACAAAGTTAATATTGTTCTGTACTTTACAGTATGAGAAGCAATAAAACATAAGAACCATATAACCAGAAAAGCCACACTTATACATAATCCCACAGCATAGCCAACCAATGCTCTTATACCAAGTCTTCAGGACCATTCAACCTATTAAAGGCCTTTCCTTGGGTCAAATAGCAACCAATATGCCTTCTTCTATGGCCTTGGCCTAAATTTGCTATTGTTTCTCATCTTAGCATTGCCATCAATAAATCTTAACACTGGCCCAACGTCTTGTTCATTTCTCATATTAGGGGCCTTCCATGATCCTATCAATCCTAATTAGTGCACCCATCAGCCTCCATTCTACCTGTCCACACCACCTTAAAACAATTTTTCATCAGTTTGTCCTTGTTGGTGCTACTTTTTTAACTTTCCAATTAAGCAATGAATATAGATGGTCTTCCATCTCAACATTCTTACTCAACTCATATTTTGGAAAGTTTTTCTTAATCGCCGAACATTCTAAGCCAAAAAGCATGGCTGCTCTGAAGCCATCAAGAAGCTACTTTCCTTCATCTTCAGGGTATTCTTTGGCCACAAAATCCACTGTACATGCAATGATAATCATAAAACCCACAATCAAAAAGTACAAATACATTAACTCATAAAGATAACCATCATTATCATACTACTATATATATATATATATATATATATATATATATATATATAGAGAGAGAGAGAGAGAGAGAGAGAGAGAGAGAGAGAGAGGAGCATGGTTCACAGTCGCGGTCTCGGCCGTCGACTCGACGGACACTGAGACGGATCGGTCTCGGCGACTCGGATCGGTATCGGGCGATACGCGCAAAACGCTACATAGAAAGCTCAAAAAATTCTGAAAAACTCACAACAAATCTTTAAAAAATGTAGATATCCACATTCATGTATTACATGTCCAAAATATATCACGTAGCACACTAAACATAAAGCGAAAGCATAAATACACGCATCGTCGGTAGAAACATATCAAAATACATGCATAATATAGTAAATTACACAAACTACATTCATAAATACATGCTAATGTAGTTATTTCTATATTGAATTGCGATGAGGTACAAAATCATCATCATAATGCCGAGTCGACTGAGTCAACTCTGATTCTCGGCCGAGTCGGTCTCCTCTGAGTTGAGTCGACCGACTCGTAACTCGGACTCGTCTCGGAGCGGGCCGAGACGGATACGACTCGTCTCCGACTCGGCTGAGTCTTTGAACCGTGAGAGAGAGAGAGATCTTCGGTTGCGAAATGTTTGCACGGGTCATTTCACTGCGAAATCGATTCTGAGCCGTTGGATCAAATCAGACAGTCCAGATTGATTTTTAGGTAAATGGCTCAGTTGCTTCGTGGGGCCTACAAGAATAAATTAAAAGCCAGTTGAAACCTTTCTCGTTTCCCTCTCTCGGGATGAGATCCCTCTCTCCTCTCTCTCTCTCAGACTCGAGCTCCATTCTCGCAGTTGCCACCCTTCTCGTCGCCCCCGTAGTTGCCGCCCCAGCCTCTCCCCCCCAACACCCCAAACAATTGATCTCGACCTTGTTCGCCATCCCTAACCGGCAACTCTTCAACGACGGCGAGTGGCAGAAGCCCGTCCTCCGTCCCATCTTCTCTCTAGCATAAGATCGAAGAATTTCTTCATGGGAAGTTTGATTCATGCTCACTTGAGATGTCTTGGGCTGTTTACATTCAGCGTGGAGCACAACTTCAAACCCAAGTATGTCTACTTTTTGAAGGAGATAGGGGATACAGTGAGCAGCTCGAGGAGTTGAGGGGGAATGTGGATGGCATTGAAGTGTAGAAGTGAATAACTTGCACTTAAGTGAATGAGTTGAGGGGGAATGCGGAATGTTCCGTTTCAATCATTTTAACTCCAGCTTGAGCTAGAGATCTTTGTATTTTTTCTTGATTGAGGACTACAATCAGTTAATTGCTAATGTTTGTTTCTAAGTAGGGGAAAGAAAACGGATAACAACAACAATTTCATCTATTACTTCTACTCTTTGTTGATTTTACTGTCAATTTGAAGCAGGTAAGAGTGTAGAATTTAGCACTCTTGGTACAATGTAAATCATTTCATTCTTAGGTCCACTTTCAACTACGTTGTGATCATCTTTGCTTGTGAAATTTGGCATCAAACTCGGCAATTTCATTGAACTCGAAGATATCCATCAGAACCCATCACTCAAAAATACAAAAAAAAAAAAAAAAACCATTGATCATTATGCACAAGTTCTTAAGCACAATTTTCCCCTTAAATATGCAAAAAATACAAAAGCACAAGTTCTTTCCATTGGATCTGCTCATGATGGAATCAAACACTTGACACTAGATGGTCTCAATTCCTTTCAATTTCAGTCTGTACTAGGGTGTTAGTAATGAGCAAGACCTCTCTTGTGTACCCTTAAACAACCAGACCTTGATGACTCAGCAGTACCTCAACCTCGACCTTGTCGTGATGCAGGTGGTGCTCGTGAGGCGACCTCCATAGGGCGACGATAAGCTCGATTGCACGGCATCGAGCTCAATTTGCAGATATCTAGATCTGGATCAGAGAGAGACAGGTGGGGAAGAGGTAGCGGTGAGCGAGAGCCCCCAGGGGGGGCGTGAGAGAGGCAGCGGTGAGAGAGGGATCGTGAGAGAGGGGTGGGGAAGAGGCGACGGTCGGAGAGACGCGACGGTGAGAGAGAAGAGAGAGCCTGGTCCCGAGAAAGAGAGGCGTGCTACCTTTTCCTATTCCACCCATGTGGGCCCCACATGTGAAGGATATTATTAAGATAAGAGATTATCAGCCATCCGATCAGATCCAACGGCTCAAAATCATTTTCGCACTGAAATGACCCGTGCGAAACTCTCACTTGAAAACTCCTCAAGAGAGAGGGGGGAGAGAGGGGGGAGAGAGAGACTTGGCTACTTCCGGAAGGATTTGAGCATGAATTCTTTCCACTCAAATTTAATGCTACACCATTCAAATATAAGATCCACTCCGTTGAAGTTGATCTACATTATTTAAAGTAATTAAAAATAAAAAAATTAAGTGTTTTATAGTTTTCTTATCTATGCATCAAGTAGGCACAAAATGGAAGACCGAAAGTAGCATATTACTTAGATCTATATGACTTTAGATATTCTCGATTCGACCATTTAATCATGATCTAAACATTTAAAAACTCTCACACACCGACTTTTGTTAGATTTCAAATATTCTACACCGTTAAACTAATCTAGTCACTATTTCAGCCGTTCATTTTGCGCTTACTTGATGAATAAGCAAAAAGTATTCAAAATACTTGAATTTTTATTTTTAAGCACTCTTAATAATAATAGATCAACTCCAACAGAATGGATCTTCAATTTGGATAGCCTAACATTGAAATTGAATGAGAAAGATTCATTTCTATGTTCTTTTCAAAAGACCCAATCTTACATACACACGCGTTCTCTCTCAAAAACCCCTAGAAACCCTCGAGGGGGAAGGCGTGATGCACAATTTCCACCCTAACCTCCTTTTGTTTCTCTAGTTAGGGCTCTCTCCTCTAGTTGTGAGAGGATGCTAGAAAGAATTTCATGAGATAAAATTTGAGATATGGTGATTAATAGCTGCAAGGGTTACTCTTCACCGTTCATCTTCGCAGTTAGGACAAGATGTTAATGAGACTTCATGTGATCTCAATTGCAGGGGGTGGCTAAGATCCTAGCTATCTTGATTTTCCTTTAGATTCGAGGATTGATTGCGACAAGGGTTACTTTTTGTCATTGTTCATCTTCGTGTTTGGGAGAGAATACGCATGAGACTTCGTGCAATCTCAATTATTGGGAGTGGCTAGTGATCCTAACCATCTCAATTTCCCCTAACGATATCTTTTCCTCTCACGTGGGGCTACTATGGATCATCCATGGTAGTGAGTTATTTAGGTTCGCTGTCAGAAGTTCAATGGTGTCATCGATGATCGATTTTGTTGTTATTTGACGGCGATCGAGGTACCTGATACCCATCCATAATACCTATCTAGGGTTTGGATCTACAAGAGGGCCAACCATCATCTTTTCTTTTATCTTTGCTCTGACCAGTAGATTTAGTCAATATGAGATCTACAAGAGAATCGACTTTGTTTTGATCAGTAGATCATATTAATTCAGGCCTGTGAGTTAGTGATCTATAAAGAGTACAATAGACTGGATGTCCTGTGTCATATATTCTCTTTCGAGTAGTAAATCTGATGAGAGATGGATGGTATTTCTTCAAGGCGAGTCATAGAGCTATTCATTAGCGTGTTAATGATCATTTTATGATGAGTTTTTCGGGTTATTCTGAGTTATTAAGAGTTGTATTGAGTGATTGGGTTCTTATGTGAGATAATTATTAGAGAGGTTGGATTCAATTTAATATTCGTACTCCTCTTTTGATTAATAAAAATAATTTTTATCATTCAAATACACGCACATGTGTGCGTACTCTCTTTAAAAACCCTAGAGGGGGAAGTCACCCACTTGGATGCTCCCCCTCAGCTCCTTTGTTTCTTCGACTACGGCTTTCTCTCCCAAAGTTGTGAGCGTACTAGAGAGAATTTCATGAGATGAAGTTTGAGATCAAGGATGGATTGCAACAAGGGTTACACTTCGTCGTTCATCTTTGTAGTTGGGAGAGGACGTGCACGGAACTTCGTGTGATCTCAACTGCTGGGGGTGGCTAGGGTCCTGGGGGTGGCTAGTGACCCTAGCCACCTCGACTTTCCTTTATGATCTCGTTTTCTCTCATGTGGGGCTACTTGGATAATTCATGGTAGCGAGTTATATTTAGGTTCGTCAGTAGAAGATCAATGGTTTCATTGATGATCGTGATCGTAATTGTTTGACAGCGATCGAGGTACTTGGACACACATCTAGGGTTTTGAATCTACAAGAGGGTCAGGCATCATCTTTTTTGTATTCTTTGTTCCGATTAGTATGTTCAATCAATTTGAGATCTCTAATAAGATCGACTTTGTTTTGATCACTGGATCCAGTTGATTCAAGTCTGTGAGTTAATGATGTAGATCAAATATTTTATTTTTCTTTCGAGTAGTAGATCTGACGAGATGGATTGTGCTTCTTTAAGGCGGGCTCAGAGCTATTCTTTTAGCGTGTAAATGGCTATTCTGTGATGAGTTTTCGGGTGTTATAGTTATTGAGAGCTGTATTGAGTGATTGGGTTCTCATTTGAGAGAGTAATTAGAGAGGTTGGATTCAATTTAATATTTTATACTCCTCTTTTGATTAATAAAAGCAATTTTACCATTCAAATATACACACACATTTTTGATCTCGATATATTCCTGCATGCTCATTATGTACAGAAAGCTAACTAGTTCAGTGGACACGGGCACAATACAGGTAGTGACCATAACATGTTCATGCCACACAACGCCAATTTAGACTAGATTACAATCTTCTAAACGGTGACAGCTTGCTAATTGAAATGCAAGACAATGTTGGGAAACCTTTTGGAGTTGCAGCACCATTGCATTTCTGATCGAGTAAGTTACTGCAGAAACTAAATGGTGTTTCTCTCAAGACAAAATGAAGGAAGATTCATGCGAGGAATGATAATAAACAGAAATAGTGAAATCAAAAGGCAGATTAGCATGGTAATCATAGCAGGATCTTCAGACATAGTATGCAAAAGAAAAAACATCTACAAATGAATAGGAACTGATATGGTCATAGCTCAGTATAAGATCAAACAGAATTGTCCCAAGGTTGGAACAAGTAGCAGTGTTTGGTACTCCACAAGGTTTGAGAACTTAGTTTCAGTTTCAGACCCATCTTTTATTAGAGGTTTCGATAATGACGACAAGTTTCCACAGGTTTTAGTTTCGGTTTGGTGTATATAAACATGTAGGCATCATTGATTTTTTGCATATATGCAAAAAGTACAAAATATTAACATGTAAGCTGAGTGGCGCTAGATAAAAAAAAGTGAACTTTTAATACTCAATTAGTTAAAGCAAAGATTAAACTAAATTAATATGAAAGCCGTCGGATTAAAACTAAATTAAGATTATAATCAGAATTAAACTAAAGACATTTAATTATGATCTAATTGTGTATATCGTCGATTTCGGATGGTTGATGAAGTTAAAGGGAGATGTTAGGAAACTTACATTTTCCCTCTTTCCCTTTGTTTGTAGGTTTAGATATGTTCATCCAAAACTTATTGAAACTGACAAATACTAAATGCGTATGGACCGAAAACTTCATGAAGCTGAAAGTTCAGGTCAGTTTCGGATTGATATTCACTGGAATCAAGATGAAACGACTGAAATTGGGAAGAAACCAGTATAAACCTACTCCGATATCTTTTATCTGTGTAAAGTCTTTTAAATAAATGAATCAGTCATTGTTCTCTATGTCTGTGATATGTGATTGATCTAGAAGTTACATAACCATCCAACTCTGGCAACATATGGATCAAAGATTAAATAACCGTGCATACCACATGCTTTTATTATTATTAAAGCTCTATCAATAACCCTAAAAGCTGCAAACATAGAAAGGCTTATAAAGTACCTGGATCATTGCAATGAACTTGGAAGACTAGAAAAACTTAGAACAAAATTCTAATAACTTGAACGGAGAACAAGTGAGATGATTTTGCAATCATTATCATTGCGATCCCATGCAATTGCCATTTGCACCAGAAAAAAAAATGCAAATTTATCTATACACCTACATGGTATAAATATATACCAAAATAGTTCCTCAAATTTGCAATTTATACTTCTGGTGTTCTTACAAGAAGACAAGGAATTGGACTTGCAGAATATCTTTCCTCACGTTTATGACAAGAATGTGAACTGGCTACTAATGGAACTTATTCGTTGAAAAAAAAAGTGCTTGTCATAATTAGATGTCACCATCATCGTTCAGGTCTTTCCCATCAACACAGAGGTGGCTGTTGAAAGCGTTCTAAACTAAGAAAGATCAGATGGAAAATGTTTTACAAACATCCCCCAGCCTGCCTGACATCAACCATTAAGAGTTGGTGCCAATTTCTGGGCTGAGGAAACTTTGTTCAAGAGTGTGCCTTGCCGTAATATGTAGAAGGCCAGTTACGGAAACCTTTGCAGTCAAGCCGATCAATATCAAAATATGCAATGAAAAATCTGCCATATTTAAGATTAAATAATCTCTCGTGGATGTAAGAAGGAATTTGTCTGGGACTAAGAGACTACTGTGGTCTGTGAAGCATATTACAAACAATAGAAATGATGATTGACAACTATAAAACTCAGTATCTTTAGTGGATAATTCAATTGTATTCTGCTTCTCTAGAGAAGTAATATGTAAATTTGAGTTGAAGATAGGCACTTGACATTATTAAAGCAAGATGGGCATTTAGCCAACATGATTTTCCCAGTATTATAATACGTTTTCCTTGTTCAGTGACTTCAAACTACAGCAAAGGCCGCAAGGATTTAGCTCCAATAAAACCTATTAAACGTCTTTCTATTTACCTCTTTCCATCCTTAGAGGCGACTGTAACTAGAATCATCCATCATATACTCCTAACTTCCACTGCCAACTCATAGACACATAATGCATCTAAGTTCTGCAAGAAGCTTATTTACTGCAGATTAGCAAATAGACAACACAGTCAAGATAATCATCAGAGCATGAATGTGATCAAATGGTTGATTATTCAAAATTTCAAATGTAAAATTTCCATACTGAAGCCCTCTATTTGTACTCTATACACGAAGTGGGATTTTTCTTATATAGGCACCAACCCAAACAGGAATCTAAAGTTGAATGAAGTCAAAACAAGAAAAAACATGAAGCAACAAACAGTTTGTTAGATAAAACAACTAACTAATTAATTAGTAGAGTTGTGTGGTTGTAGAGCCCTACTAGTACTTAGAGTCCCATAGAATCCTAATAGTATTATAAGTTATAGTTTGAATAGGATTTGGTTTTATATGGGATCCATAGAAAGGGCGGATTACTTATGGTTCTATATAACTGCTATAGAAGTTTTAATTCTTTTAAATATCAATGAGTTGTACTCTTTCATAATTTAACATGGTATAAGAGACTTAGATTTTTTTTTTTAATTGAAATCACCACCAATATTGTCGCCTTTCTCCACCATTATCTCCAGCCTTCTACTTCTAATACTGCTATAGTATTGCGCTACAGTATTGTTGGTACTGTAAGCGCTATGATATCATCACTAGTTAATACAATACCTGCCACAGCACTACCTCCATCATCTCCACTTATTGTATCGGATCAGACCTAATCTGATTTTCAGAAGAAAAAGGAACAGAACACAGAATCTTGAATTTCAGTTTTGTTGGGTATTAGATCTTGGATGTTGGTTTTATTAGATCCGAAGGGAGAATCCTGTGGAGTTTATCTGAATAGATCTCGAACGTGGAATAAAGTTGTTAGATACAACGGAAGATCAACAGGATTGTTGAGTATTATGGCTTGA
This sequence comes from Agave tequilana, assembly GCA_038442645.1. Classification (NCBI taxonomy): domain Eukaryota; kingdom Viridiplantae; phylum Streptophyta; class Magnoliopsida; order Asparagales; family Asparagaceae; genus Agave; species Agave tequilana. The sequence continues at coordinate 8,994 of JAVJIF010015691.1, forward strand.
GATCCTCAGGAATGATCAATATATTCATTTGAGTAATAATTTTAGATGCCCCAAGGGAGGATCAGGGGTATTATCGTTTGAATTCGGTTCTGGGTTTTAGTTTACATTTTGGTTCAACTCTGCCCAAGGGAGGATCAGGGGTATTATCGTTTGAATTCAGTTCTGGGTTCTAGTTTACATTTTGGTTCAACTCTGCTTTGGTTTTCATCAATAGGTTCAGTTTACACTTCAGTTTAAATTTGTCTTGTTTTGCAACTTCTACATAGTTTGGTTTGGTTTGGTTTGAATTTCAGCACTTCAGCATCGACATGAACAATTCAGCATCTATATTAGCAATTAGTAGTTCGACAATTGATCAACACTTTGGTATTAGCAATTCAGTATTTGTTTTTCTACACTTTAGCAATTTTAGCATATATTCTTAGTTTTTTGTTAGGTAAACTCCTGATATCATATGATCGTGAATCTGAGGGAGACGTAGATATACAAGTAATTAATTAGTAGAGTTATTTGGTTATAGAGACCTAATAGCATTTAAAGTCTTATATAGTTCTAATAGTATTATGAGTTATATTTTGAGTAGGATTTAATTTTGCATAGAGTCTATATAATGAGAGGACTGCTCATGTTCTACGTAATTGTCTTTTTATTGTATAATTCTTTTAAATATCAATAATGATATGTAGACTTTAGTAGTTTTACAAAATTTTAATGTAACTTGCATATCCTTAAACTCGAAGCAAAAAGCAAGGAATTGAGTACTGAGCAACTGCACCAGAAGCAAAATACCGGAGAGGTCACTTGGAGAAATGCAATCTAGTTCACATATCAACAGATCATTAACCAGTCAGTGTGCAACAAGTAAGTGCAGGCACACATAGGTATTACATTACATTATAATTTGTTTAGTAAACAATAAAAAACTAATCTCTAGTGGTATTAGGAGAACCAACTATTTAGAAAAAAAAGAAGAATGTACCATAACCATCCATATATCTGGTTCAGCCTCATAGAACACATGGGAGTGTCTCTCTGCTTCTATGACCTCACAAGCAGCCTCAGGAGAAAAGATTCTGCATGAAACAAATCTTTGATTATTTGAGTGTTGAGATCAGGTAAACATCATGACACCTATAAGATTAGCTGAAGGCAAGTATCAAACAGGAAAAGATGAACAGAAATGTATCAGCAAGCCGAAAGAACCATCAGAAGTTTCCAAAAACAATGAAGAGAAGTTACAATTGGATAAAGCAAATAGAAAAATTCCACAGAAAACTTAGTTATAGAAACACCAAAAATTGTCCTCAGATACAGAAGCATATCCAGAGAGTTCAGAAACAACCAAACAAAACTAAGGGTGACTTCAAATGAACCTTGCAGAATAAAGTGAATTTAGAGATTTTCACATTTGTATATCTTTTGTGACATTTGTAACAAATACAGATAATTAAGGTATAATCTATATGATATATGGTGATACATGTACAGATTTGAAATGGATGATGATAACAACCATATTTGATAAAAACAGCTACAGATACAGATCAAATATAATCAAATAGGAAGCTACAGACAATGAAATAATATATCATATGACACTCTCTTAACTCACAGATAAATTAAAAAAGAATTCTAAGACTTGTGATTATTAAACCGAATGAACATGATTTTACATAGATCCGCGTGGGTTTGTCTTATATCAGTTCTAGTTTTTCAGATGCAATAATATCCATGTCAGTTCTTACGCGTCTATTTTTATTTTTTCTTTTCGGACAGTTCGCAGTGGAAATCTACTAAGAAGAGGAATATCAGTGTTTCAATGTCTATATATTAGAACAAAATGCAAATTTAGATATTAGATAGATCCATTTGCATCTCAACTCTCAACTTTGTATGCTTGTATGGTTGCGGACAACAAACATCCGTACTTGAAAAAAAAACTGGATTTAGGATTTTGGTAAAGAAACAGGTAGTTCCTATCTGCCAACTAGTTTACTAGGTAAAGAGAGAGAAAAACCTAAGCCATCTTTTCATTATTGGCTTTGAGTGGAGCCAGGGGTTTCCTCTTTCCTTTAGTTCCTTCCCCTCTTCTTTTTCTTTTCTCCGCATCTGAAAAGTTCTCGTCTCCCACTTGGGAGCTTTTTACCCATTGGTTGGGAATTTTCATAGGTTTCTTAGTAAGTGTTTTTGCAGAAATCTGGCATTCTCTCATCTATGCTTTCATAGCCTATTGATGGAGATGCTCCATAATGATGAAGATAGTAGTGACTTCAACACCACACACCACCTATGCTTCCATCAGCATCTTTCAGCGATAAGGCTACTTCCATCCGTTATCTTCAATGTTAGGGTTCACACGATGATGATCTCAAGTTACTTTCTTGCCAATCACTATGATCTCATTTATTCGTATCTACTTTTTCAGATTGTCAATCGTTCAATCCAGTGGATCACCCAGAAGAGGTTGCATGCATGAATCTGTGTATTTTTTTCTGAGATAAATTTTCCTTTCATTTTCTCAACATTTCTTGTCACAATCTTCTTTACTATGGATTATATCAGTGAAATTTGAGCCTGGGATTTTTCTATTATGAAAAAGAAATTATAGACAAAGAATTGTCAACAGCCAGCAAAGTCACGTTTCTTAATATTTCCACTGGTTTTTCCTAAATTTAGAATAATGCAGAATGCAAACAAAAAAAATTGAACTAAACTAAGTGCGCAAGAGCAACTGGGAAAAAAAAAATTAAGTGATTGCTCGCTGAGAACTAGAACCGAACTAACCTTGTAAATGTGATGATCCCTTCGCAGAGCCCGATTACAGATAGTTGCGCAGTGTACGGACATTCAGGAGGGAAGAAGAAGAGGATCTTGTCGAGCTCTTGCCCCTCATGCTGCCCTCTTCTCAAGTCGAAAATGCAAAATTGGAAACCCTCGATGGCGCTGGTCGTTGATGAAAGCCCCATCAATCAATCAATCAATGGTCGAAGTTCGATCTGCAACAAAAAGAGTTCTTCTCTTCGATCCAGTTTTACAAGAATCCAAGGTCCAGTGAAAACGGTGCGAATTTTCTTCTTCGGGTAGAAAATTGGTGCGATTATTGAGTAGGAAAAGAAATCGCCAGCGACCGTTCAAATGGGGGTAAAGTGATGGGCGTGGGCTTGGGCTTGGGCTTCGGCAAATTGGGCCCAATTATATATGAATTCTCTTCACAAATTTGAGACTCGAATTGCCCAGCCGCCTCTCTGTCAGTCTCTTTGCGTCGCGGCCTCTCGACGCCTGCGACTCAAATAGCAATTCCTCGACGTCGGCGAACTTCCCTAAGACTCCGGCGAGGTCGCCGCCTCTGTCCAATCAAGGTAAAAATTTTAATATTTTTTTTCAGTTTCACAAATTAATTACAATCTTTATTCTCTTCTTGTCCGGCGAACTCTGCTTCTTCTCTTCTCGTTCTTCTTCTCACTGCTGCAATACTGCTGCTTATTCTTTCTTCTTCTCTTCTCTTCTCAACTTCTACTCGGCTCCTCCTCTTCTTTTTGCCGCTGCTGGTGCTGCTCCTTCTTTCTTTTTCTCTTCTCAGTTCTCCTCGGCTCCTCATCTTCTTCCTCTTCTGCCAGTATTGCTTGTTGCAGCAAATAATGGAGTATCTGTTGATTTTTGCTTGATAAATTACGCATGAAACTAATTTTAGATTCAACTGAAAACTTGCTGGGGAAAGTTTTAGAAATGGAATCATATGTGACCCACATTAATTGAAGTAATTAGGCTTGTGTTAGCAATGTAATGATGTATACTTGCATCTGGATGGGGAAGTCAGCTAACGAGGAAGGTTGGGGTGGGAAGAAAGCACATTTTTTGTGTATTTTTTATAACCTTTCTCAATTGTTTTTTGAATATGTAACACAATTCTATTAACTAGATTTTGGGCACATGCTACACACATGTACGAAAAATATAATTGATGTTAAAATAAAATTATTAATTTTTTTACCTTTATTTATAGGTCTTTTGCTTATTCCCATCCTTCTTCTCAAAAGAAAAAAGTTATAGGTCTTTTGCTCCCATTTCTAGAGAATACTAATCTTGAATGAAAAAAAAAAAGAAACCTTTCATCTCTTTTTTGGGTTCAGTAGTATATTTTCTGCCTCTAATAAATGTTCTTTTATCTATTTCAAAATTCTTTTTCAAAATAGAGATCCCTAATAAATGTTGCTATTCTTTCAAACTTTCTTGAGATATGGATGTAAATATTTTGGTTAGATTTTTGGGTATTTTGACATTTTTTTATTTCACTTTTTTTTTTTTTGAGAGAGAGTATCTTATTTTCTACCTCTAATAAATGTTCTTTTTTTTTTTTCAAAATTCTTTTCCAAAATAAAGATCCCTAATAAATGTGCTCTTCTATTATTTCAAACTTTCTTGAGATGTGGATGTAAATATTTTCGTTAGATTTTTTGGTTTTTGTAACATTTTTTTTAGTTCAGTTTCCTTTTGAGCGAGAGAGGGATTATTGACATGAGAAATTTAAGATATATAATCATGAAGAGGGATACATATCTTGAATTCTTGGTTCTCTATCTAATAAATGTTGTTTTTATATTTTAAACTTTCTTTTTGAGATGAGGATATGAATGTGTGGCTAGATTTCAAGATTTGTTAATAGTTCATAAATGGATGGATAGATTTGGTTTGAATGTGATACGAATGTGAGTCACACTCAAATTAGAATTCCAATCAAAAGGGTTGTGGTTATAATAGAAACGATTTTAAAAATTAAAAGAAATTAAAAATTAGAAAAACTCCTAGGCCTTGCCTAATCCCTACCTCAGCCCCAGTTGTGGCACCTAGCACTGCCAACCGACAATAACCAACCAACAAACCCACACAGCCACATACACCAAGGAAAAGAAAAAAAAAATGTTTTTCTAGATTTGGACAAATTCCAGAAGATCATACTAATATGGTGTCTTAATTAAGAAAGTTATATGTAACTTCCATCTAAACATTCAGGTTATTAGGAAAGTGCCTTTTTTTTAAATCTCAAGAAAAGGAAAGATTTACGTTGGCTTGTTGGATTTATTTCTAAAACTCTATTTAATATGGCTTGGGCCTTCCGCCTAACAATTTTCTTTTCCTTTGCTTTCTCAAATATTTTTCTTGACTCCCACATACATTGATGTCCCTATAAATCTAGTAATACTGCAAAAGATTGAAAAAAAAATTGAAAATTTCATACCAAGTTGAATTTCAGTTTTTGGCAAGCGTTAGGTCCCGATTTGGTCTATTCCTTATACAATTTGAAAACTTTAAGATCTGTGGGGTTGAAGTTCTTGCAGTTCGTGATAATCCATGGAGGTTGGGAGAGAGTTCATTGGATCAGGATGTAATCGCATTGTCAACAATGTCTCATGGGGCCCATCTGGGTTAGTCGCCTTCGGCGCCCAGAATGCAGTTGCCATATTTTGCCCTCAGGTTCTATTTTAAAAAAATGTTCATTCTTTTTGTTTTTTTCCCTTCGCACTTTTGTTTGTTAATACTTCTGTTTTGTTTAATTTTGTGCAGAGTGCTCAGATTTTGACTACACTTCCGGGCCACAAAGCTATTGTTAACTGTACTCAGTGGCTACCAACTTGTAAAGACATATTCAAAGGTATTTGCCTCTATTTTTTTTTCCTTCACTTTTCTGTTTTCAGATTCTATTGTCTTAGATTGTGTCAATCCTCTATTATGACTATTAGTTTGACCTAGTTTTCCTGGTTTATTTCAACATTAGCATTGGAAAATGTGAGAGAAGTCCAAAGGGATTAGTCGTTCATTATTTATCACAAGGTCATCCAATTTAAGATAAAAAAACCCAGCACTACGAACACAAGAAAAGAAGTAAAGAAGAGCAACCACGCCATTCACTATTAATTATTCTATTTGAAAACTTAAACATAAGGTGCTATAACAGGGCTATTCTCAACCTGTGGGTAATCTTGGAAGAACATTATTTGGCAAATTGACTATCAATGTCTCAGTTTCAGAACTTTTGTTTGCTTTGGTCTAATATCAGGACCAAGATGCTACTATCTGTCATGCTTAGTACAACCCAAACCAATAATTAATTTGCATCAGGATAGATTATTATTGTAGTTTCACATAAGCTAATTATAATAATTACATAAGGAACATATTCTTGCATATTATGTTGAATACTATTAAATAAATCTTTGAGACTCCTTCACCACAAATCTAAACCAATACCGTCTAAATTTATAGCGTTAGACACACTTGCCCTACTGGCAAATCTTTAGTACCCAATCTAGGTTATTGGAGGAAGCATCCACAACACAATGAGCTTTCTTATCTACGCTCTCTAGTCTCTTCTGCAAGCATATACCCTTGTTTTACCTTACTCCTTTGCAATTTGCTCTAGTTAACTTGAAACCTGCCATTGTTTTGTTGCTATGTGGCTTCCTATTATCAAGGGTGAGAGAGTTCTCTCTCAATTGTGAGGTTGAGAGATAAAGTGTTCTACTTAATCTGTTTGGTTGAGACATTTTGACATGCTTGGAGTGGAATTTTAGTCCAATGAACAATAGCTACTTTCACAATAAGTATCTTAAGGGTTTTGGTTCTCAAGCTGTTTCACAAATCTTTCCTGGGAGCTCCTCCTCCTACATGACAACTTATAGTCTCTCTCTCTCTCTCTCTCTCTCTCTCTCTCTCTCTCTTCCCCCTCCTTTGAAAAATAGTTACAACCACTCGTTGCTCCTTCCAACTAACACATACACCAGGAAAATGCTTCTGCACATATCGTAAGAGCTGCCATTTTAGCTTATTAAGTAGAGGAGATTTCATGAGCTCTCCATGATTGTTAAACATCTAATGCCTAATTCACAACATTCTTCCTATTAGAGACAGATTTCTTGCCACAATGAAGTAAGAGTATAAGAATTCACTTATTTAATTGAATTTTTAATCCCAGTGGTATCCAATGTAGGTGTTGTAACATGAATGACTGATATCTTTTGTTTCAGTTCAGATGAGAAATGTGGTATCAGAAATGGCAGGGAATCTCACTGGATTATGTGATTGCAATTGGATTCCACATCCTTATCGCTCGACTGGTTTGGGAATTTAGTTGAGCACATGACGAGGTTCTTGTGGAGAGTGACAACAGAATCAGAGAGGCATGTTTATTGAACACTTGAATATGTGTTGGAAACACTCGTTGATGGAGGTGGGGTCTCTAGTGGGTTGACGATGGAAGGTTGTCATAAGGAGGCCAGCTAATTGGAGCTGATCTTGCTTAAACTTAATGATCTGAAAAATATGGAGAGGTAGAGAAGACAATGCCACTTCAAAAACACCTGGTGTGACAACCAGGAGCAAGAAAAGAAGATAATAGCAATGGACATTGCTAGGAGGCAATGATTGCCTGAGGAGGCGAGGTTGTTGTGGTTTATATGCTCGCATTAGCCATGCCCATCGTTATTGAAAACACATTTGATTTAGATTGAGTATGTTATGGTCATTTAAATAGGAGAAGATGGTAACACCTGAGGAGTGCCTAGAAGTTGGTGATGGAGAATTGGTAAGGTTGCTCGTTGAGTGACTGAAATGGGATGTTGTGAGGACGTGGTGAAAGGGATGTTTGGGTGCTTGGTCAAGAATAGGTTGATGCCTGTTTTTTGTGCCCATGTGCTCCATTCTTTTAGGCACTCGTTAAACGTTTGGAGGATCTAAGAAACTTGTATTTTGCCTCTCGTCCTGGGTCATTTTAGCGACAATGCAATTGTGGGGGTTGATCTCAACTTTGTTCATTGGCTCGGATAACTCAATCGAGTTCGAGTTACACCATGGTAAAGTTGAGAGCTTGGCTAGCTACCTGGCCTCACTCAAGTGATGATTGTTTGAACTGTGTTTTATTCAAAATGACACCAGGTGTTGCTTTCTCTCAGTTGTTTCTTCTATTGTAGTGCAACTTCCCTTTATGACTTCTTTTAGTGTATGGTTATGAAGTTGCGCTTTGTTTCAAATATTTTTACACCTCATTTTCTATAGGTTCCAAATTCTGATATAATCTACTCCCCTTACTTTCTCATCCTAGCATCATCTGGTTTTTATCTTCAACATATCATTTTGATTGTCAATTTAAGCTATTAAATTGGCTTATTGCAAGGTTTTCAATATTTGGATACGTGGCTTACATCTAGAGGCATCTGAACATCACGGCTCAAAGTGTACTGAGCTAAACTGCAAAAGATGTTATTGATTCCATTGCTAGCTTTACCTCTGTAGTGGAACCTAATGTTGGTACACAACAAGTCTGTTACAACTTTGTTTTTTATATTTGGGTCGTTATTTATTTGACTGAGTCATTTTAGAGAAAAAATGTACAATGCATAGTTCTGGTATAGAATATTTCCTGTGTCATTAGTGATTTTGCCTTTGATTAGGGGTCTATCCAGACACCCTTTCAATGTTTATAATTCTTCATTGTGCTTGTGTAGTTCTACAAGTGTTTTTACTAATATTGTTGTCCTACATGTTTATGATAGCTCAACAGAGAGACGATCATTATCTACTCTCAGGGAGTGCTGATGGCGCCATCATGGTGTGGGTGGTGCATATCAAAGGGAGGCAGGTATCATCTCTTTCTGTATAACCAATATTTCCTAGTGGTCATGGAAGATGGACTGTTGCTCTTTTGCCTTTATACTAACAGTTTACCAACATGACATGGGAATGTGATTCTATTTCACTGTTTTGCTTTTCTACTTGCTTCAGTATGTAAGTTTTCTTTCTCGTCTCTTTGCCTTGATGTAATCTAGGGCATTTGGAGGTTTGGTATTTGGTATTTGGTTGCATGTGCCTCCAAGGAACCAGTTAGATAGTTTTCCCTATCTCCAACTGATACCAAGTGGATAATCTGGGGTGAGAGTAGGATTGGAGGTTGGTAAGGTTAATCCAATTGCAATGAATAATAATGACAATGCAATAACAATGAATAACAATGACAATGCAAGACAGTGCCATACTGTTATAATAAGACTACTACAAAATAAATATGCCAAGAAGGTAGAGAAAATAGAGACGGCAAGTGCAAACACAATGATGTATCTTGGTATTCTCCAATAGCTTGCACCAAGACATTTCTTTGTGGGAGTAGGTCTTGTATTCATATGGCAGGCTTGCTTCAAAGGAGCAGGTTTCACTCTCATTACACTCACTTTTCCTCGGTTTCACCTACAAAGAGTACAAGAAAGTCATGAACAAAAATATTCTGTCAAAGAATTGAATACAAATTGATGCACTACAGAAATAATATTGGCGCTTGGGATATCAAAACAACATAGCATTTCTTTCAATAGGTTTTCTCTCTCTTAGAATCCTACAACAAATGCCATGAATGTCCTAACACACGCACATATAGCACCTCTCTAGAATAGTGAATTAGTTGATATTTATAGAAGGGGCAAATCCATTCAAAATAATGTTCTAATGGTACAATTGAAAGTATGTTGCTTTCTTATCCTCTTAACATTGGTGAACCTATATGGTCCATCCCACTAGCTAAACATGAATGGATCGGTTAAAACCTGTAGCTTGTGGTTAATAATAATGAATAATGCTTCAGGTGACCCCCTGTTGTTGATTTTCTAGTTAACCAAAGAGGGGTAACTGTATAGGTTGACCTATATACTTTATGCCTGTTTGACTTATGGCTCAAGGAAACCTAAAAATGAATTAAAACACTAATAATCAAGGGTTTGGGCCAAGTTTTGAATATTCTAGGTTTTTGATGCAGACATGGAGGTTATCTCTGTTTTAGGAGCCCCTTTTCAATTTTTTGGGTCCTTATTTAATTATTGATTTTTCAAGACGTACAACATTTCAAATTAATTTTAAAATTAATTTTTTTAGGTTTGTTAGTATTTTTAAACAATGTTCAAATTAGAAGTGAATATTTTTGGGACCTAAAACTTGATCCACTTACGAGTTAGAAGTAAGGGTGATTGGTTAGTAACAATATTCAGGGTTTATTGTTAGTGAGCAATTTAGATTTTTTTGTTAGGAAATTGTTTTATATTAGAAAAACGGGTGTATTCGTGTAAAGCCTAGGAAGGGGCCAAGTGATGAAGGTTGTAGTCATGATTTTAAATCTTGGTTGGCATCGGTTTCAATATCAGCCACATCTATTATTTATTTTGTTATCATATTATATTGTTTAATTATGGAAATTAATAATATATTTTGTAGATAGAATATTACTAAACTATAGAAATTAATATTAACTAACTTGTCATTATTCAGTTATTTAATATGAACTAATTAATATACACTAATATTGTTTTATTAAAAAATTAGTTAATTACTGTTAACTTAGCACATCTAAATAAGGATGAATAGTTTCACATTATTAAATGATCTTACAAAATTTTCCTAGTGACAGTGCAAATAGTCCTAGTCATACTCCAAATTATCCAAGTCCAAGTCCAAATTCTAGTCAAATCCAACTAAAAATTCCAAGTCCTACTAGGACAATTTGTCCTTGTCAAGAATCCCAAACTAATGACACCCCCCTAATCAAACTGTAGAACAAAAAAATATCAGTTTACATGTAAACTTCTTCGGAAATTATGTTTTGTAATCTTAACAGATTAAGTTGAATGTACAACCCTCTTAAATTTGTACTATTAATACCAACCATTAACTTGGCTTATTATTTTCATGTAAATTTGTCACTGTTTCATATACACGTCATAAAATCAAAAGTTGTAATTGCTTAATCTGCCAATTTTGTTATGTCTCCTTGTTGTTTGTACTTTTTGCAGGTTGCAAACCTAACTACAAAATCTCCTTTTTGCATCTTAGTAGCACAACAATCTACAAAATAAAAGACTATAAAAAAGAATTGGACTAAAATCTGCTGCAAGGATAAAATACTTTTTGGTTTCCTTGCTCCTCTCTAAAAGCGGGAACATGCACCTTTGCAGTCTTTTTAATGCAGCCCAACATGTACATAACCCCCATTTGGTATTGCACGTTCAGAGCACATGTCAAAAACTATCTTTATAATTATCTTTGCTGTATATAACATTATATACAACTTGGGGCATGCATGCATTTAGATAAGGACATTGTATGCGGAAGTAGTTAAAAGGGGTTACTCTTATTAAATAGTTAACTTTGCTTAGTAGAAAGCACCTTATTAAAACTTACTCTTCTCTATCTTATATTTTCAAATGCAGCCACAAGTTTAAAAATGGAATATTAGAGGGGGCTCACAAACTTTGGCAATCTAGTGATTTATTTAATATTTGACCATGAACACATGCCTGTGTGACAATTCCGTGTATCTATGTTGCCCCCTATTATTTCTTTCTTCTAACTTCCACTCTGATAAAATGTTTCATTATATATAATTTTTTTTTATTATCACATTTTATTAGTTCACTGAAATTGTTGATGGTAACTCTTTCCTCACAAACTTTGTGCAATCTCGCATGTTTCTATTTTTTTATAAGAGTGTCAATGGAAATAATAACATTGAGATCAAATCCTTACTCCTACACATTCGATTCAGCTGGCTTTTACTGCAGCTTTATGTGATCATGTTCATTTCAGCAATTTCATTGAACTTCATGTTTCACCACTTGCAAAATCATGTGAGTGATTATGTTTGTAACTTATTTTGCAGTGGAGACATGCAGCACAAGTACCAGGGACTCATAAGAAAGGTGTTACATGTCTTACTGGCATGATGGTTTCACAATCTGTTGCAATATTTGCTTCCACCTCATCAGATGGTATTGTTAATGTCTGGGAACTTGCCTTTCCATCTAGTATTAATGGTAAGTTAATGCTTTTGCCATTTTGATTTGATTTGATTGTGATTGCACTCTCAGAATAGACGTGAAATACTTGGTCGCTAACATCACTAATGTTATCATTTGTTATGAACTTCCTAGCTGCATTTGGAATGACAATTGACACAACATTAAATACTTCAAATGCTTTCCCAGTTGTACTCTGTTATCTTACAAATGTCCTACCTTAACCATGTTTGCGAAGTTTGCTTGAGAAATAAGAATTTAATAATAAAGTTAAAAGTTTTGAGCCATCTGATTTTCCTCTACCAAATTAATTAATCCATACTTAGTTGATTGATGCTAATTGAATTTGTTTTTAGTGTTAGATGCGAGCAACATTTTGTTTCTAGTTAAACTGTAAGTGCATGTTTATTATTTCACGTAGCACTAGCATGCATCTATCCGTTAGATGGAATCATGGAAATGCAAGGTAACTGTGCTAAAGTTGATTAAAAATCTTGCTGAAACAAGAGAAAAGGATGATAGGGTCATGCTCCTATGAGACTGCATCTCAAAATAAGCTTTGGTTAGGCCATCCTATAGTATGCATGATCCATTCATTCATCTTATTCTATTTTAATTTATGTTGTTTACCAGTTAATGTAAATGATCTTCATTTCAAGAATGAAAATAGACCAACTTATTAGGAAATTAGAATCACAGTCACAACTTGTCCACTGCTTGCAACCAACCACAGTGTTACAGAGAGTAGTTGATGCGATTTCTCTTTGTTGCTGCTATCTGGAAGATTATAACTGAGCAGTTTCAAAGAGGTCTTGAAGTAGCTACATTATATTGAAGCTTCAGAATGAATTAGGCCTCACCAAAATTGGAAACTTTTAGAGCATTTCAATTCCTGGAGGTCAAGAGGGAGCTTCATTGACTATGATATTCTTGCAATTTTTTGGTCATAATGTTTATAAATTTTTTTTGTCTAAATGAATTAATGCAATAATCGTGCGAGGGAATAAATTTAAACTTGTCATGTGGTGGAGATGCCGCTTGTTTTCTCTTGTATATACCTTTATAGTAAATGTATTTATTTTTTCTTTGTATTCTCTTACTCTTAGGGCATATGTCTTTTACAGGCTGTTTTGAGTATTAAATCATCTTTTGTTTGTTACAGGTAACTGTAGAATTTCATGCTTGGAAACTCTGTATGTGGGTTCAAAACCTATGGTTGCACTGTCATTGGCAAGGTTGCCTGGAGATTCCGGACAGTTAGTTCTAGCAACCGGGGGCTTAGATCACAAAGTTCATCTGTACTGCGGCGATTCAACTGGCAAGGTTTGTGAACTGTATATTCCATTGTCATATTTTGTTTCCCACGGTTTGTTTGTAAGCTTCTCGACAGAACAAAGAAAATGTTATTCTTATCCTACATTTTGTGCATAAGCTTCTTGATGACATATTTTGTTTCCTACAGTTTGTATACTGTTCATAGGCTTCTCGATGCATAATAATGTTATTCTTATCCTACAGTTTATTCACGCTTGTGAGCTGAAAGGCCATACTGATTGGATTAGAAGTCTGGACTTCTCCTTGCCTATTTGTGTAGATAACGGAGAGAAAAGCCTTTTTCTTGTAAGTTCATCTCAGGACAGAAGCATTCGCATATGGAAGATGGTCTTGCATGTTTCTACTGCTAATTCAGAGGTGCCACACTGGAAAGAAGATACAGGGTTGGCATCATATATTGAAGGTCCTATGCTTCTGGCTGGCACTTGCTCTTATCAGGTGTCTCTAGAATCTCTTCTTGTTGGGCATGAAGACTGGGTTTATTCTGTCGAATGGCAACCTCCTCTTCGTTCATCATTTGATGAGTGTCAGCAGCCCATGAGCATCTTATCTGCATCCATGGACAAGACAATGATGATCTGGAGACCTGAGAAAACGACTGGAATCTGGGTTAATATGGTAACAGTTGGTGAATTAAGTCACACTGCGCTGGGGTTTTATGGTGGTCATTGGGCTCCAGATGGCAATTTGATTCTTGCTCATGGATATGGCGGATCATTTCATCTTTGGAGAAATACCGGAATGGATCATGAAAATTGGCAGCCACAGAAAGTCCCCTCTGGCCATTTTGCTTCTGTATCTGACATTGCATGGGCCAAGTCCGGTGAATATTTATTATCTGTTAGTCATGACCAGGTCAGTCTCTCATTCTTCATTGTTCACAGTAGGTTTATAAACTTTTCCAAGTGACTGGTAAAAAATGAACATCCAATTCTCTGTTACTGCCCTAAATCCACTAACTGCTAACCACAATTTTAATTTTTTTTTTGTATACTCAAATTTTCTATTGGAGAACACAGTCAATGATGTCATCAATGAAGAAGAGCTAGATTTTCAAATTAGATGTTGTAGACACTGAGAAGTATCTAAAAACACAGAACTTTGTTAGCACGTCATGTCCCAACCATGGACGAGGTGGTGGCAGCAACTGTGTATGGTTTTGGGGTTTTCTGGCAAGGGCAAGTGGGGAAAGGAAGATTGTAAACTTTACCATCTTACCCCTTTGAAAAAGACTATTAATTGATCGGGGTAAAAGGTGATAAAAATATAAAGAAAGGAGAAAACATGAAGAGAAGTTGTGAGGGGGTAAAAAAATATTTGAAAACAGAAGGGGTGCAAACATTTTTTCCCTTTATGTTATTACAGTCTTAAAAGCTTGAAACAATTTTAAAACACCTTGCAGAATTATACATCATCCATTCTGTGTTATGCATTCTATGCATAATAGATTATTAAACAGAGTTGCAATCACTATAAAACTAAATTTAATAGCCGTACATAAATATAAACCTGCATCATTTAAATCAGTTTCAAGGGAGAGATTGCTAGAGGATAAGGAAGACCTATTTGCATCAGACGAGAGGGAACAGACAAGGAGAAAGAAACCTATCAAATAGCCCGGTTGTGTTCCGATACCAACACTTTAGGGCAGGCTAAAAGAAGCAAGAGTAATTAAGGATTACCTGTGACCTCCGTCTCAAATAATCCAGCCTTTTGTTCATCAAGAACTGAATACATCTTCCAACACAGCCCTTATATGTTGTAAGATAAAGACAAAGAAAGAAAAACCTTACTAACCCAATCGGATAACCCTCAATTCATTGTACGGTTCATATGGTTCTTGTTCACATGAATGGGAGCTAGCATACCTATTCACTCTTCTTTTGGGAAAAAGGAAAAAAATAGAAGAAGAAAACTTTCATTCTCCTATGTAAAATAACTAGAAAGAAGATTTTAATTCCTAATAGTTAATAACTAATGAGGATCCTACCTAATCCAAAAGATGCCAATTTCTAATTCTAAATATTTGCAATATAGTTCCTCTAAGACTGAAGTCCAAAAGAATTTGAAAAAAGACCCCTCAAAAAATTGAAATTTAAAATGATGATCCTATCTAAATTTAAGCTGACATCTAAGGGGGTGTCTCTTGGAGTGAATTAAGAAATTCCCTTAGTTTCTGTCATTCCTTTGTGATAATCACAAAGTTGTTTAAGAACAAAAAGGAGACTAAAGTGATATTAAATAGGAATACATGACACATCAAGCTAGACCTGGTACTACGTATAATGAGATGATTTAGTCGTTGAAATCAAGGATGATTTTACTGCAAAAACTTTCTACAGTAAATGTCATAACAGAAACGTTTGAATGCAATATTTTCTATGAATAGGTCTAATATTGCATATATGCATTAGTTCTATTGGTATTTGGCAGTTAGTCTGTTTGTGGCTAAGGTTCTACCATGTCTATTTTCCGTTTTGTGTTGCATTAGCCTGTGGGTCATGAACTTGAAATACGCATGAATTCTGTTTTGTTCTGCTGTACGTTTCTAGATTATTGTGTGTTGCATTAGCCTGTGCATGATGAACTTGAGATGCACATGAATTCTGTTTTGTTCTGCTGTATGTTTCTAGGTTATTGTGTGTTGCATTAGTCTATGGGTTATGAACTTGAAATACACATTTTCTGTTTTGTTCTGTTGTATGTTACTAGATTATTAGCTCCAATGTAGCAAAAAATAAGTGATTTAAGAACAAAAAGGAGACTACCTGATATTAACTGGGAATACCTAATACATCAAGCTAGACCTGCTACTACATATAAATAGTGATGATTTAATCCTTGAAATCAAGGATGATATTTATGTAAAAACTTTCTACAATGAATGTCATAACAGAAACTTTTTGAGTGAATATTTTCTATTAAAAGGTCTAATATTGCAGATATGCATTAGATTTATTGGCATTGGGCAGTCATTCTGCTTGTGGCTAAGGTTCTACCATTGTATATTTTCCGTTGTATGTTGCATTATTCTGTGGGTCATGAACTTGAAGTACACATAAATTCTGCTTGTTATGCTATATGTTTCTAGATTATTGTGTGATTATAGAATACTGAAATTGAAGGGGAAATTCAAGACAGCGATATGACCAGGAATACTGTACGAGCCAGAATTTGTGCAACCATGCATGCTACTTCTATGATTTAACATTCCTTTTCCTCTTTTGAAATTTATCCTGGAAACTATTGATTTTACAATCTAGTAGTATCACTAAGGATGATACATATTATCTACATGTTGGTTATGAAACTTTGTACTTTTTAGAACTTTGTTCTGGTCATGTTGTTGGTGGGATTACTGCACAGTAACATGACTTAGCTGGGGCGATAAGCGCGATCTACAAAGTAATTCATGATTTGATAGTATCACTTGTGAGATAATGTAACTAAAGTTTCACAATAATCATTTTGCTTGGAATTTTTTTCTGTGTATCAAGTTTGCAAATTGCACATATTACTAGGCCATTTGCAGCTGTTTCCACTTTCCATATTGTTGAACTGTGTTTGGGTAAACCAGTAACTGCAAAAGATAACCATAAGCAACAAGCCTTGCCATCTATACTCTATGTAGTGATCCTTTAAAGATCCTTTATAAGTTCCATTAATTGCAATAACCGATCTTTCAACTTTGTCCAATTTTATATTGTCTTGTTATTTAGTGTAGTCCTGAATTTGCTGTTTATTTGTTTGCACTATGTCTGATTGGTTCTTAATGTGGATAAAATGTTACTTTTATTTACAATAGTTCTGTGATCATTTTCATTTGCAGACTACTCGTATTTTTGCACCATGGAAAAATGAAGTTTGCCTTGGAGAAAAATCTTCTTGGCATGAAATTGCTCGTCCACAAGTTCATGGGCATGATATTAATTGTGTGGCCATTATACATGGGACTGGAAACCACCGGTTTGTTAGTGGAGCTGATGAAAAAGTTGCTAGAGTATTTGAAGCTCCTTTATCATTTTTGAAGACTCTCAACCATGCTGTTCTCGGGAGATCTAGCTACTTTGAGGATTTTCAAGAAGATGTCAAGATCCTGGGTGCAAATATGTCTGCGCTGGGGCTTTCTCAAAAACCTATATATGTGCATGGTATCCTCTGTCTCTTTTTCCTCAATTTTGAAAAACTAAATTGGAATGCTGGATGTTGAGTGCGACCAGGCTTTCAATTATCTAAGTCATAAGCTCAAACCTGGAGCTGTATTTAAGTATAGGTCTCTATCCAGACCTCTAGTGGAAGAAGATTAGATTGAATAACACCAATCTTGGCCTGAGAAAATCTTAACTATTAGTTCAGCATAGCTTCTTGCAATGAGTACTGGCTTTGGCTTGATATTGGGAGCTTATTTTATGTTGTTGATGCTGTGAATGTGCTGGTTGTTACCCAGCTTATATGTTTAATAGGGAAACTATATTATTTTCTTTGATAAATAAAAAAGAATGCTGACAAAAGTCTGGCTTAAATGAAAGTCTTATTTTAAAATGAGCACTTTAGACAAAGATAAATGATTTTTTTTCCTGATATGATAGTGTCATGGAGGACATGGATCCTGTCAAGGATTTTGTCATGAAAACTGACTGTTAGTTGTGGAAGTTGTCATTCAGTTGAGAAGCGCTTATTGATATGAGTATTCTCATCTGGCTGTGAAATAAATTAACCCTCAGTTGGAACTATTTGGGAGAGCTTAATAAATACTTATTTGCTGTTCAGTTGGAACTAGGGTTTTTCCCCCAATAATATGAGTATTTTCATCTGGCTGTGAAATAATTTTAACTCCTCCTAATACATTCTCGAGGAGAACATGAAATATTACAATGATGAATGTATGTATTTTAAGTCATGAGGTTATTTTTATATGGTTGAAATACTCCGATGATGAATGTATGTATTTTAAATCATGAATTTATTTTTTCTATGGTTGCTGAAAAAGGTTTTGCCATTGTTACTGCTGCTGTTGTGAAAAGTGATTCTTTTACATATCTTGTCCTTGACATTTTTTGTCCATATACATTAATTCTCTAGGACGCAATCAGTTCCGCAGTTCTGGTGGCTTAAGGTCTCTCAAGCCTGACCCACCTGAAGCGTCAGTCTTAATCTTCTTATTTCAGGATATTAAATCACTAGATCTTTTCTTCACCTACTTAATTCACGAGTATCTCAACTCCTTTTCGGTCCATAATACACTAACAGGAACCTAGGTGAATAGAGATGCCACATGAAAATTTCATAATAACAAGTGGTTAGGTCAGGTTGAGCTTGGGTTGGGTTTGGATTTGGGCTTGGGTTTGGCTAATAGTCAACCCTAGCTCAACCAAATTCAAATCAGGTTGAGGTTTGTGGCCCAAGCCCAATCCGAGTTTTAGTGACCCAAGCCTAGTCCAATTTCGTGTTGGGCAGGCCTAACCAGCCCCATTTGCAGGTGTACTCCTGGCCATTATTCAGAGGAACACTACGTGAAGTCTGTCTGTCCTATGCAGCTTATCTTTTAGTTTTTCTAGCACCATTTCTGTTTATTAATCATCTTATAGAATTTTTAAGTGTAGAGTATGAAAAATATTGAAACATGTATTTTCTATGAGAGCTCAAAGGAGTCCTACAAATAAAACAAATATCACAGGCAATATTTGTCTGACCTCAGTACCTCAACCAAGAAGTGTATCAATAGAATTGTGTGGAGACATCCAACTCTTTAAAGCATTTTTTGTTGTTAGGCAATTTTTCTCTGATCTTTTATCTGAAAGAGTATGTACAAAATTTGTTTCCTTGCTTTGTAACTTTGTATTCAAGAGTTTCTGTTATGTGTTTTTAATCTGTGTTTTCGTGGTTGCTTTGGTTTTTCTGTTCATTATTAAAATATCCATAGTGTTTGACATTTCACCCAATCAGTATATTTTTGTGTGCAGAATGGATAGAGTTTCCAAGGGACAGTCTACTGACCAGAATGGCTTGGCCCAAACTTTTTTGACATTTTGGATACAAAGTTTGTTCCATGGGGGGCATTCTGGCTGGGCATGTGATTCTAGAGTTAAACGAGGTCAAGCCACATTGGCTTATACTTCGAAGGGCACATAATAAACTCTTACTTTGAACCTGCCACTTTTTTAAGAAGTGTCTATATGTCGGCCAGGTATGGAGTTAGTTTATGGCCTAGGCCACGCCTGAGCCGGACTATAGCCAAGCCTGTCAGGGCCAGTCTGAGCCTGCTCTGGCTCTTTGGGAGCTAAATATTAATGTGGTTGTGCTAAAGTTAATATTAGATGTCAACTGAAACATATGAAGTTTTCTTTATATTTTTTCTTTTGCTCCTATGGCCTTATTTACCTATTTTCTTTTTTCTTGGAAATCCCTGCCAATTGTTTACTTGGTAAGAATTTGTATATTTATTACCATAAATTTTATTACTTGGTAAGAATTTGAGTATTTATAGATTCATCATCATTTTGTTTTGGCATCTTTCTAACATGACTCTTTTCATGCAGCTGCAGCTCAAACTGCAAGTGTGCTTGGTGATAATGTTCCCGACTCTTTGGAAACAATTCCAGATGCAGTGCCAACAGTTTTGACCCAGCCTCCTGTCGAGGAACAGTTAGCATGGCACACATTATGGCCTGAGTCACACAAGCTTTATGGTCATGGAAATGAGCTGTTTTCCTTGTGTTGTGACCATGAAGGCAAACTTGTTGCCTCATCATGCAAGGTAGGATTTCATTTTGCTTTTTGTTTTTTATTTTTTCCTCACTTACAGTAATATACGTTTTCTTTTCCCACATCACATGTTTGTGTATTTGTGTAATTTGATTGTTGATCTCATGTAGGTTCCATGTTTTTATTAAGTTTTAGAATTAAAGTGTAATGGAAAAGTACTGTAACTCGTCTAATTGCAATCTGAGTTTGATTTCCTAAATTTTTGGCTGAGTTATTTTATGGCAGTTATTATACTAGCGATAAGTAGTTGAATTATTAACATTGATTTGTTCTCTTAATGTGCTTTGCTTCCTATATTAATGTACTCTCTTATAAGTCTTTATAAAGATATCATACCCACATTTACTTTCTGTAAGAATTCATTTTATAGAAACAAATCAATATATTTTAAATGAAGAAGTTCTTTTGTAGTACTTTGTGATCATTGAATACCCATCAAGTTGAAAGGAAAATTTTATAGAATGGGCTTTTCAAGAAGCCATGTTTTGTTGATCAAAATGTTCGGCAACATGTTCAAGAAAAGAAAGGGCGAATCATTTGGGATGGTTTGAACATGTGCTATGGAGGCAATGAGTGAGCAAATTAGGATCGGTATGATTGTAGACAGAGCGCTTTGAGCTAGGGTTAGATGATAAAGAGTGAAGATTGTGGTAATGAAGGAAAGATATGGTGATAAATTATTTAACTGAGGCGGGCCCCTAAGAAGTACAAGCGTGGACATGCTAATACTTGCAGGAAATGACGCGAAACTCCCAGCGCACAAAATTCTAAAAACACTACACATGAAACAGCAACACCACAGTAGTGTTTGACACAATGTCTGACCCGATATGGCTTCAACTTTGAAGTTTTGTTCTTCACAAGGTAGCCATAAATGGAGTTGAATGGAGAGGACCAGAAAATTGGGATAAAGGCTTTTTTGTTGGTTTATCTTTAGTTTCTTGAATTTAGGGTTGCTTCACAGTGACTTGAACCGATGATTGATTTACTAACTAGTTGGGCAGGAAGGTTTGTCGCTGGCTAGTAATTGCACAGTGCATAAAAATGGTGTACACTATATTAAAAGTAGCGAGCGTGGATAGTAGGCTTGGAACCATAGGGGTAAGTTGGGTTCTTTGGGGATTTATTACATGTTTGACCAGTCAATAGCTAGGGTGCTCAACATAAAGAGTTCAAATCTATTTTATTGTCTTTTTATATATAAAGAGATGAAATTACAAAGATGATTTCTTCTGCAGCTTTTTCGCGTATAAAAGGAGCATGACGAAGTTTTCTGGATCTAACTAATTGCTACTCTCCTTTAATTACCTATAAACAAATACAACACGAGGTTAGAAATAGGCCACAACATTGGTACAGATTTTGCCTGCAAAGTATAATCAGCTTCATTTTCTCATGATGTTATTAGTTAGTACCTATTAGGAATCATGATCAGTTAGTTTCCTATTAGGAGTTTTTGTTTTTTGTTTTGGTTTTATTTGGAGTTTTTATATTGCTAGGAATCCTACTCATACTATTAGTTGTATATTGTAATTGCCTATAAATAATAAGTATTGAGGGAGGGATCTATTATCCTCTCTTAGATCCTTTTTATCAAAATTCTACATGGTATCAAGATGATATCTTCTCCTCTCTCCTCTTCTCTCTTCATAAACCCTAGCCGCCATCTTCCACCACCAGCCTAGCTGTCATATTCTTCTTCCTCTTCTATTTAAAACCTAGTTGCCACTACCCCATCATTTAAAACCCTAATCGCAACATCCTTGATCCCTACTAGCACCCGCTGGCCCATCTGCTACTATCTGCTGCCTCCGCCAGCACTCAGTGACCATATTTCTGTCATCTGCTGCTTCTCCCGCACGCAGTAGCACCCTCAAGCCCCTGTTTTCTCATCTAATAGTAATCGCCAGCACCCACCAACCTCCTTTTGTCATCTACTACCTCTCTTGCACCCAACATGTTACCCTCAGCCGACTGCTCTATATCATCTTTTATTGTGCCAGCTGCATCTATTACTGCATCTATGAGTACTACTGTTGTATATGCTACTGTTGATGTTGTTCTGAATACAACTCATGCTGATTGCTACTAATTACTACCATTTATTGTGGCTATCATCTATACTCAGATTTGTTCTTTCTTGGATTGCCACTACTGTCTACATGATCTGTCGTCTATTATCTAAACTGCTATGTTGTTCTATTTGAATATCTTCAACTACGGTTTGTTGACATTCTACTACTACTGGCTGCCTATCTATCTACTTCTACCTGACTGCTAGCTACCATGTCTTCAAAAGACGTCAAACTTACTCCCGACTCTGCAACTTCAAAACATCTCTTTGCCACCTCTATCAAACTCAACAGAAATAACTATCTCTCGGATCAGTCATTCTGTCTCTTTGTTGGTTCACAGAAAAGGCAACAACATGTTACAGATGATTCTCCTTCCAAGGACACTCCAGCTTATGCTGACTGGAGCGAGTGACTACAGTGTGATGTCTGGCTAATCAACAGTATGAATGAGAAAGTCAGTGTTGGACTCGTGTTTTTGAAGACTGCAAAGGATGTATGGGACACTCTGAAGGAGATGTATTCAAATGAGCAGAACATCTCTCGAGTTGTTGATTTATATGAGAGGTTGTTTGCACTGCGACAGGATGGTCGCCTCTGACTGACTACTACTCTAAGTTAAAGGGAATCTTTGATGAGGTGGATTTCTAATAGCCACTGGTATTAGATCTAAAGGCTCTGCAGCGATATCATGACGAGCTAACAGTAACAAAGTTTATTTCGAGATTGGATACTTCCCTCAGGGATTAGGTTCATGGACAGATCCTTGGGGCGATACAGTTCCCTCTTTTGCCACCACTTTGTCCCATGTTCGTCGTGTTGCTATGGGCGATAACTCATCCTCTACTACTTCCTCTTCTGGAGTTGAGAACTCTATGATGGCTGTCGGGAGTCATGGCCGAGGTGGAGATCGTGGTCGTGGCCGTGATTCAGGAGGTCGTGGACTCGGTGATAATGGTCCATGGCTCATTATGGTTGGAAGAACCACATGTCTGATAAGTGTTGGGACAAGTTTGGAAAACCTGAGTGGCTCATGTTGTTAATGCTACTCTTCTAGCTGCTACCTCATCTTCTGTTGCTTCCATTGTTCAGATATCTACGATAGGTTCCTTCAGTTCAAGGTTTTTCAGTCATCTCAATTTGCACATAGTATCATGCTCAACTGAGCTTCAGGTACGAGTGCATTTACTACTTTTTTGATTAAGCCTTAGGCATTAGATTTAGGAGCATCCTCCAATATGAAAGTATTAAGGATAAATTTCATTCTCTTTCCTTCAGTAACATTATACCTCATGTTAACATTGTTGATGGTACTTCTTCCACTTTATATGGAAATGGAGTTGTTCATGCCATTGATTCTTTATCCTTAGACGATGTTTTATATGTTCTCACATTTCATGTTAGCCTACTTTTCATTAGCAAACTTACTAATAATAACTGTTTTGTCATTTTATATCCGACGCATTGTGTGTTTCAAGATTTGCAGACTGGGATGAGGATTGGTACGGGTTGTGAAAGCGGAGGCCTCTACTATTTGGATGATGGTATCCTCCACTCTGGTTTAGCTGCGATCTCTTCTTCTGATACTCTGTTATAGTGGCATCATAGGTTGGGGTGGGGTACCCTTCTTCAAGTTGCAAATATTGTGTCAAGTAATACCTATTGAGTTATCTTTTCCTACTTTAGATTGTAAGTCATATCAGTTAGGAAAGCATCATCGAACTTCCTACCATAGTCGTGTCAATAATAGGAGTAGTTTTCTTTTTTATTTGATTCAGTTAGATGTTTGGGGATACATGTTAAGTAACTTCTCTTTCTGGTTTTTGACATTTCTTAGTTTTTATGGATGATTTTTTTTTTGCATGTCTTGGGTGTATTTGCTTAAAGACAAGACTCAAGTTCCTAATGCTATCAAAAAATTTATAAATAAAATAAAAACTAAGTTTTCTATCACTGTTTGTGTTTCGTGTATTGATAATGCACTTGAGTATACCAAAAATAATGTTTCTCGTTTATGTGCTTCACATGGTATTTTATATCAGACGACTTGTCCACACACTTCATAATAGAATGGTATAGCTGAAAGAAAGCTACGACATGTATTAGATGTAGCTCACACCTTATTGATCCATATGCATATTCCAAAAACATTTTGGGCTGATGCTATTCTTAGTACTTGTATTCAATCAATGGAATGTGATCATCTATACTTCATGACAAAATACTATTTCACTATTTATTTTTAGACAAACTGACTTTTTATGTTTTTCCTCGTGTATTTGGTTCTACTTGTTTTATTCAAAACTTTAAATATAGACTAGAGAAGTTAGAACCCAGAGCAATAAAATATTTTTTCATTGGCTATTCTTGTACACAGAAAGGTTATCACTGTTTTGATCCGGTACATCATTGATTTTATACTTCGCCTGATGTGACTTTCTTTGAGTCAGATTTGTATTTTACAGCACTTGGTTCACCTTCTGTACCTTAGAATATGACCACTTCTGGATATATAGAAAAGGAGACTGTACCTAAACTATTGCAAGTATATCAGGCGTTCAAAACAGGCTCCCACTTCACTTCCAGCTGATCCAGTCTCGAATATTGTTGATCTTGCTTCACTTTTCAGTCTTGCACCTATGATAACTGATCATCTATCCCTTACAATTGAGACATGTCTCTCTACTTATTTGGATCTTCTTGTTGCACATCTTAAAAAACAATCTTTACCATGCCTATCTTTACCATGCCTACTATTTCAAATTTTGTTTCTTATGATAGTTTAACCCCATTATTTCATTAGTTTGCTCTTTCTTTTTCTTCTGTGTCTATTCTCAAGTCTTTTTAGGAGGCAGTACTGTATCGAGAATGGAGGCAAGTTATGAATGAGGAGATGGATGCTATTCTCTCTCGTCAGACTTGGGAACTAGTGCTTGGGCTTCCTGTTGTTAGTTGTCGCTCGGTATTTAAGGTGAAGTGTAGACCTGATGGCACAATGGATAGTTACAAGGTCCGCTTGGTTGCTAAGTTTTATTCAGACCCACAAAGTAGACTATTTGTAGACCTCTTCTGTTGCTCATCTCAATTTCATTCGTGCTTTGTTCTCTATGCATGTTAATCAGTAGTGGCAGAATTTCAGCTTTATGTGAAGAACACCTTATTGTATGATAATATTGCTGAGGAGGTCTATATAGAGCAACCGCATGTGTATGTTGCTCAAGAGGAGACTATAGTGTGTAAACTCAAGAAGGTGATATATGGCCTGAAGCAGAGTCCGCAGTTGTGGTTTGGGAAATTTGATCATGTTGTCAGTGCAGGTGGTTTTAAGCAATGTCATTCTGAACACTTGGTGTTTATTCATCACAGTTCAGCTGGATTTGTAGTTCTCGCAATTTATATTGATGTTAACTTGTTGACAGGTAGTAATAGAGCTGGCATTGAGAAGGCCACGGAACTTCTTAATACACATTTTGTGATTAAAGACATGGGGATACCTCGATACTTTTTGAGGATTGAGATTTCTCATTGCAAACGAGAGTCACTAAACTACTTGATTGCAAACTACTCATAACAAGAGTGGCTAAACTACTTTCTCAATGGAAGTACACGTTAGATCTACTACAGGAGGCTGAACTACTTGGTTGCAAACCTGTGTAGACTCCTATGAATGTAGACACTGACTTATGGGATGAATCTTGACATCTACTTGAGGATGTTACTCAAGATAGGAGATTGGTAGGTAAGCTCATTTATCTCACTTTTACTAGACTCGATATTACCATGTAATTGGATTGGTGAGTCAGTTTATGCTCAAACCCAAAGAGGTTCATTGTAAGGCAGCTTTGAGGATAATGACCTACATCAAAGGGTCTCCTGGGCAAAGATTGTTATATAAGAAGAATAGGCATCTGCGGGTTGAAGCTTTTTCTGATTCCAGCTATGCAGGTAATATGAGAGAGAAAGTCCACTTCTGGCTATTATACTTATGTTGGAGGAAATCTAGTTACATGAAAGAGCAAGAAGCAGACGGTTGTATCTCGTTCCAGTGTTGAGGCTGAGTATAGAGCTATAGCTCATACTGCTTGTAAGATGACGTGGCTAAAAAACTTATTGGGCAGAGCCTGATTTTTGTGAGGACAGTCTCATGCCAATGTATTGTGATAATCAAGCTGCCATTTATATAGCTAAGAACCCGATCTTCCATGATAGGACAAAATATATTGAGGTGGATTGTCATTTTATTCGTGATGTGGTTGCTTGAAAGCTGATTTCTACACTTTTCACTCATCTTCTGGAGAGGTCACAGATAGTTTGACTAAACATGTTTCTTCTAGAGTTTTTTGTTATTTATGTAACAAGCTGGGCGTGATAGATATTCATGCTCCAGCTTGAGGGGGAGTGTTCAACTCTTGATTAGTTAGTTTTCTATTAGGAGTTTTAATCATTGTTAAAAATGCTGCGAGGTGCGCGCCTCACTCGCGAGGCGAAGTGAGGTGCAGGTGTGCGCCCCACTGCCCATGTAAGGTGCACTGTTAACGCGAGGCGCGCGCCTCGTTGCGCCTCGCATAAGGAGCAAGGAACACGCCTTATTCGGACCTTTAACAAAGCTGGCTCCCAACCCATTTTAAATGGGTCTACTAGTTATCCAATTAAAAAAAGAAGGGGAGAGAGAGGTCCCATCCCATCCCAGAACAATAGCAGCGAAAGAAGAAATTCCCAACTTGAGATCTAGGATTAAGGCTTTATCTTCCTGCGATGGTGTGGTGACAATCTTCCTTTCGGTGACAACTGAGGCTCTTTGATAAATATTGTTTTTGTTTTTTTAAAAATTTTGTAGTTTTTTGTAGAATTGCTTTCGTCCTTCTATTCTCTAGTGTTGCTTTTGTTGTGATTCACTATTCTTTAGTTCTTCACCTCTTCTAGCTTTTTATAGTTGCTACTCTTGTTGTTGCTACTGCTTTACTTCTCTCCTCTGCCCTTATCTTCTCTCACAGCTGCTACTGTTGCTCTCATTGTTATTGCTACCCTTCTTCAGTCTTATCTTCGCGTTTCTGCTATATGTTGATGTAGCTAGTGTTATTTCTGCTCTTGTTCTTCATTTTCTTGTTTTCTTCTGTTGTTATTGTTGCTTTTAGTGCTATTTCTTCTTCAATTCTTCTTCAGTGTGAACCTACAATAATGATCAGTTTAAGTCAGTTCTTTTTTTGTTGTCTCTGTGAACCCCTCTTACAATTGTGCCTTGCTGTGAGACGCTGCGCCTCACTTGCGCATTGTGTCTCACACACGTTAGGCTCTTTGCGTCTTGCAATGTGCCTTGTGCTTTAGACAACACTGGTCTTGATTAGTTAGTTTCTTAGTCTTTGATTTTTATTCTTTATTTTATTAGGAGTTTTATATTGTTAGGAGTCATACTCATAATATGAGTTGTATCTTATAATTGCTTATAAATAATAACTATTGAGGGAGGGAGGGATCTATTATCCTCTCTTAGATATCTCTTTTATTGAAATTCTACACGTGACGAAGATTTTGCTAGATGTGGATTTGTTCCTTATGTCTCAGTGATATTTGTGTCCTTGTTTGTTTAGCCCTATTAATTCCATTGCTAAAATACAAACAGTTAAAGTTACATGATTTTTTTTTCTATTTTAATTGGATTTTCTTTCCAACTGTTGTTGTTTAGTATTATTACCTTTTCTGTGATCCATCATTTTAGAAGGTAATGTGAGCTCTGTGCATCATGGTTCAAAGACTCGGCCGAGTCGGAGACGAGTCGGCCGAGTCGTATCCGTCTCGGCCCGCTCCGAGACGAGTCCGAGTCACGAGTCGGTCGACTCAACTCAGAGGAGGCCGACTCAGCCGAGAATCGGAGTTGACTCAGTCGACTCGGCATTCTGATGATGATTTTGTGCCTCATCACAATTCAATGTGAAAATAACTACATTAGCATGTATTTATGAATGTAGTTTGTGTAATTTACTATATTGTGCATGTATTTTGATATGCTTCTACCGACGACGCGTTTATTTATTCTTTCACTTTATATTTAGTATGCTAGGTGATATATTTTGGACATGTGATATATGAATGTGGATGTCTACATTTTTTTAAGATTTGTCGTGATTTTTCAGAATTTTTTGAGTTTTCTCTGTAGCATTTTACGCGTATCGTCCGATACCAATCCGAGTTGCCGAGACCGATCCGTCTCAGTGCCCGCCGAGTCGGCGGCCGAGACCGCGACTGTGAACCATGCTGTGCATCCCTACTGCTTGGTCATCTAGCTAGGAATTTACTCCATTTCAAAATGAAGATTTTAGAAAGAAGATCATGGATTCCATGGATGGAAGCAGGGAGGGTGAGGATGCGACCCTCACACAAGGGAACTTCCTTGAATAGTTTGGCGCAATAACCAAAAGAAGGGGCCTGCTGATAGAGCTGGACGGGGAGGTGGACTTCCTCGTAAAGTTGAGTGGTTGAGTGAATTTATGAACGAGCAACTCTCTGCGAGATAAGAAATACAATGTTTTTTATTCTTCCTCCACTCACCTCCATGGGCGAAATTTTCTACTGCCCTGGAAATCCAATACCTTCGCTACTGGTTTCACTCTGGTCCATTACACTCTACCAGCGCTTTTCACCTTCGCTATGGCTTTTCCTTTCTATTCTAAGGGGTATTGTAAAGATGCATTAAGAAATGCATCGTTTAAACTTTTGTTTCAGTTTTTTTATGTTATTATGCTACGATGATTTAATTTTATAATTATTTTTTTGTTATCTTACAATGGTTTTTGATAAAAAAAAAAGTGATGTGAATGCGTGTGTGAAAATCAACAACAAAACACTCAATCACGCTTTACCAATATGAAATGATCGTTGGTAGAAAAAAGTTAAAACTAATAAAACAGATATGTGTAATAACATTGCGCTGACAAATCTAATTTCAATTAAGAATCAACTAAAGATAATATATTATGCGGCAAAAGATTTTATGATCAATATTAAAACAACTGAATTACAGATAAGCATATACGAACAATCTCACGTTTGTGAATAGCAGTTTAATCGATAAAAAACTCAGAGATTAAAATATCAGACTCGAAGTAACTGAGTTGGATAAGAAATGTACCTACTGAGGATCATGTGTGACATCAATGTCCTTGTGATGATTATAGATGTGTAGAACTCGCTTCTATGAATCCAACATTTTCGCCTGATCAGAGTCCGGATGTGGAAGTTATGACCCGAATAAAGTAGCTTGTTGATGGCTGAATTTTGCTCACGCAATTTTTTTCTGATTTTCTGGAATTTGTGAACAGTAAGGGTTTTGAATATATTGCGATTTTTAGATTTTTTTAATAGAGAATTAGAAGAGAGATTTTTCTAGAGGAAAGAAGATAATTTTTTTAATAGGGAAATGGGAGAGAGGGAGGGAAGGAGATAGGCTAGTTAGGACTTCACACTATTAATCTAAGCCTTCACACACAAAGAGAAAATTTAGGAGAGATCACAACTCACACCATTGAAAAAACCTTCATAATAATTCATTGTCTTATTGTTTGATACAAAAGGCCTTTATATCGGCTTTTATAAAATTGAATGCAAATCAGACTCTTAATCAAAATAGAATTACAATTTCAAAATAAAGAAACCAAACTCCTAATAAAAATATTACTCTAAATAAAGAAACTCAAAATAAAAAAACTAAAATTACATAAAGTTTTATTATTACTGAAAAACTGGAACAAGACGTTTTCTCTATCGGTGATACATGTGCCATACACGCAGCTTGATATCCACATCATTCTCTCCATGTAGGAGAGAACTTGATTTTGCCGAGTTAGAAATGAAAATGCTTTCATACTGCTTCAAAATTTCATGATTAATTTTCAATAGTTCATTTCGGTTTATCCATGTATCATCAATTTCTTTTTCTGTCCAAATCAGATATTTTTGAATCCCACCAACTTGGATGGTTATAATTTTATCATCTAAGAATTTATCAACTTGACATGTTATACATGGTAAAATATATGGTAGTGTTGAAAGATGGGGTTCTCGAAAATAGGCTCATAAGAAGGCTCATCAATAAGTGAGATAACATTTAAAAGACTTTTATAATTCACTAAGCAGTCAATATTGAAAGTAGAACTGATTCCATAACCTGTAGGAAGATCTATAATTTGAATATCATCATTCAATTTCATCAAGATTTGAAATGGATCAAAATAACAAGCATACAATTGTTTAACAATATTACCAATATTAAAAGTTTTTAATTTGTTCCTATCATCAGCTCGCATCTCATGATTGGCGTTGTTTTATGTAACTTTATCACTGATTTTCTCGTGTGATTTATGCACATGTGATACAAATGATGATGCCGACTCGTGAGGACTCTTACCTAGACTCTTATTGACGATTTCAGTTTGTTCATAAGTTTGGGGTTGGATGACAGTGGAAAATTCAATTTAGTACCTACCTAATATAGGCCATAAGAGAAAAGGGGATGGTGTTGGCAGCAGAGGAGAAAGGGATTGGTGACAACAACAGGTAAAGACAATAAGATTTGGTAGTAGAGGAGGCAGAGAAGGTGGTGCTGACAGTAAAGCTGAGAAAACAACACAACTCCTGAGAAGGTGTTGGCAGTAAAGCTGGGAAAAACACTAAACTCCTTAATCACAGGAGTGACTTTCGGGGAGATAGTGCTATTAGGTTTAGGAATTTCAATGAAAATTTTATTAATGATAACAATCTTAAATAGATTTGGACAATTGACAACAACGTGCCCATAACCTTGACAGTTGTAACACAAGTCTCTTATAATGCTTTTATCTTTGGTGTTACTTTTAATGTTTTTGTCTTTGGTGTCTTTAATATCATGTCTAGATGGAAGGATAACAGTACTAGACTTATGAGCTTGAGCAGATGGGAAAGGTCTAGCTGCTGGTGCTTTTTGATGATTGTAGAAATATGGTGGTTCGTATTTATTTGTGAGTACTTCATTCATTTTATCCCATGTTTCAATCGGCCGTGAGCCACTGACTTTTCGCATTTTTATCATATCGATTCAATATAGCTTGTCTAGACAGTTTTATAATAGTGAATCTGACTTTCTCAGCTTCAGAAAGTGGGTATCGGTGGAAATAAATATTCATGTTGTGTAGCCAATTTAGAAAAACTTGAGAATCTCTTAAATAACCAGAATAATCCAGACGACCATCAAAAGTCGGTACACCGTAGTGGTGGTGTGAGAATTCCGATATGCAATTTTTATTTTTATTTTTTAAATGCAAAAAAGCGGTTTAATTCCTAACAAATGCCTACATGATGCAAATCTATATTAATTTTTATTTTATTTTGTTGGTTTTTTAAGATTTTTGGATTAATCAAACCCTAATCTTACCAGTCCAATTGGCTAGATCGGCTTAACTCAGGTGGAAGGTTTTTCACTCTTTGTGTTCCTTAATTACAAAAGCACGCTGAGTATTTTTTCTTAGTTAAACACCAATCGTACAAAATTTCAAGAAAAGACTCACCCATCAATTATTCCTAAATTGCACTATTTTTTGGATTTTAAATAAAATTTAACTAGATGCAAGAAACTATGTTTAAATGTTTTCTAGATGCAAATCCTACCTAACTGTGTTCTGATATCAAATTGATGTGAAACGTGTTTGCTTGTGTGCAAATCAGCAACAAAATACCCAATCATGCTTCACCAACATGAAACGATCGTTGATAGGAAAATGTTAAAACTAATAAAGTGGTTAGGTGTAATAACATGCGCATACAAATCTAATTTCAATTGAGAATCAACAAAAAATAATATATTATGCGGCAAAAGATTTTACGATCAATATTAAAGCTACAGAATTACAGATAAGCAAATACGCACAATTTTACATTTGTGGAAAGCAGTTAAATCGATAAAAAAACTCAGAGATTAAAATATCAGACTCGAAATAACCGAGTTAGATAAGAAACATACCTACTGAGGATCATATGCGATCTCAGTGTTCTTGTGATGATTGTAGATGTGTAGAGCTCGTTTGTACGAATCCAACGCTTCAAAAATCGCCTGAATCGAAGTAGGATCTGGAAGTTATGACCCGAATAAAGTAACTTACTGGTGGCTGGTTTTGCTCGCGCAATTTTTTTCTGATTTTCTGGTATTTGTGAATAGTAAGGGTTTTGAATATATTAGGATTTTTGGATTTTTTTATAGAGAATTAGAAGAGAGATTTTTCTAGAGGGAAGAAGAGAATTTTTTTAATAGGAAAAGAGGGAGAGATAGGGAAGAAGATAGGCTAGTTAGGGTTACACACCACTAATTTATGATTTTTCTAAGGCTTCACATATAAAGAAAGAGATTTGGGAGAGATTACAACTCACACAAATTTAAGAAAGGCCTTTATAATAATTCATTGTCTTATTGTTTGATACAAGATGCTTTTATATAGGTTTTTACAAAATTGAATACAACTCAAACTCAAACTCCTAATCAAAATTAAATTACAATTCCAAGATAAAAAACCAAACTCCCAATAAAAATACAATTTCAAATAAATCCCACCAACTTGAGTGGCGATAATTTTATCATCTAAGAATTTATCAACTGACATGTTGTATAAGAAAAATATCTCGTAGTGGTGAAAGGAAGGGGCCCTCGAAAATGGGCTCATGAGAAGCCTCATCAACAAGCGGGATAACATTTATAAGACCTTTATAATCCATTAAGCAGTCAGTACTGAAAGTAGAACTGATGCCATAATCTATAGGAAGATTTATAACATAAATATCATCCTTTAATTTCATCAATATTTGAAATGGATCAAAACTACAAGCATGCAATTGTTTAACATCATCAACATTAAAAGTTTTTAATCTGTTCCTCTTATCAACTCGCATTTCATGATTGGTATTATTTTGTGCAACTTTATCACTGATTTCCTCGTGTGATTCATGCACATGTGATTCAAATGATGATGCAGACTCGTGAGGACTCTTACATAGACTCCTATTGATAATTTCAATTTGTTCACAAGTTTAGGGTTGGATGATAGTGGAAAATTTTGATTTAGTATCTAACATAGGCAATGTTCTAAATGTCGAATGTCGGCCTAATGTCAGAAGGCAAAATTGTAAAGTTAGATTACGAATATCAGAAAATTTTCGAGGACATTTGCTCAATTTTGGTGTCAATTTCGGAGGTTATATATATCAAATAGTATGCCCTAAATGTCATAAATGTCTTAAAACATCACGTATATGATATATCAAAGCAATATATATTTAAACCATCTTGTTTAGAGTATACTTTTCCAATCGAACTCCTAGTTATAACCAATTGAATATCAAGTTATCAACCTACAAAATATGAACATAGAATCAATATTCAAATCAATATACAAAATCTAAATAAACAATGAAAAACAATACTTTCAACAAAAATATATAATAAAAAGCAATAATTCAAAGAAAGAACAAACACAATTCAATAGTTTACAGTTCAAACAACACAACACAGAGCAATAATCAAGATATAGTTCACATTTCAAAATCAAGTTCAAAAGCTCATGTAGTCATGTGAAATCTGCTTCTCAATTTTCCTCTGACAACTCTAGTTCTGAGTCCTCTAAATCGATCACATCATCCATTATAATATTGAGCTTCGCCTCATGGATCTCATCATCCGATGATGACTCCGAACCGGATGATTCTGTGTCTTCTTCACGTTCATTTGTCAATGGTCCCCCGTTTTTTACTTTTCTCTTAAAAGTCTTCGACTTTGTTCTTGAACTCTTTCTTCTCTTTATAGTATCTCCTCAGGATTTTTCAACTTCCCTCCAAATTAATCCTTCTCCGGGAAAGACTTCATCATCGATTTCTGAAGTGGGAGCTCCATTTGTTTTTGGAGGCATCAATCAATCAGTGACTTTTTCTTCATCATCAATAGCGGCCAAAGGATCCTTATTAATCGAGGATGTTTCGTTCTTAATTTTTGTATTGAACTTGACGAAGACTAAGTTATGCAATTTCTTGTGACTTAGCTTATTCCTCTTTTTGTATGAATCTACAAAAAAGAACCATTCATCAAATAAAAAATGCATATGTATTTATAATTCAAAAATAAATACTATTAGTCAAAAAATATTTTTTATATCGTCTCAAAGGTACTCGAATATCTCTCACACCCGGATGAGCTTGTTGTCAAGTTCAAGACCCTCATTGTCATTTTCCTTAACTCAGGAGTGTTGGTCCCATGATCATCCACCAATTAGCTAATGAATTGAAAGTTATCAAAAAAGTCATCAATAAATTAAGCTTTATAATCTTTTCACTAAAGTTAAGAACAAATTTCTCAAGCGATATACCTAGATTAAGATTAGAATTTTTTGCTCCTTTCTTTGCCCAATCTCTCTCAAAAGAGCCTTTCTGATATTGATACAAAGATAATTGTTTAGTTATCTTGTTGAGAGTTTTATGATTTTCTGGATAGAACCTATGCACTACGTCAATAAGCCTGTCCCTAAAGGTGCCGATCTTTTCAATCTCCACCTTCTTCTTGTAAAAAGTGTATGAGTTTAAGTAGTATCTTGCTCTATGTAAAAGCCATTTAATCTTATCTTCCCATCTTTTATTAATGATATTCCATATAGTAATATATTCTTCTCTTGTGAGTCGATATTTTTTTTGGATTTCTTCTTTTGATTTTTTTAAGTCATCATAAAGAAACCCCATAGATGGCTTATCACCAGCAACTCGTCAAAGAATTTTTACTAATGTGAAAAGAGTTTAAGAGTAAGGTCCACATTGTCCCAAAATCTATTGGAACCATTAATATCAGCAACATACGAATACAAATTAGTCAACAATCAAAATAAAGTAATTTCTGATTATTATTTAAGGACTAGAAAATCTATAAATTATATATTTTTTCTCATATTCTTTTCAGAAAGAGGATGTTGTAGTGATCTTTCACATGTAAATATTTTCTTTAACTCTTTCCTTTTCTTTCTCATAGAATTTAAGGAGAGGAATACAGTGACAAATCTAATAGTCTCGGGTCTTAGAAGATCTCCCTTGACGATATCTCTCATCAAGTTAAAGGTGATCGTGTGGCTATAAATGAAAACTGACGCGGACCTCCCATTCACGATAGCACTACGGATGAGTTTGATCTTGACAATGTTTCCTAGCATTAAATTTACCGTTTGTGCAGCACAAGACGTCTAAAAAATGCTAGGCCTCTTCAATTGCATATATTTGCGGTCGCTATGTTGTTTGATGCATTGTCTGTGACAATCTGAATCACATTTTCTGGCCTTGCATCTCTAATTGTTTTATCAACAAATTGAAAGATGCGACCTCATTGTCTTTGTGATGATTGTAGATGTGTAGAGCTCACTTCTACGATTCCAATGCTTCGAAAATTGCCTGAATCGGAGTCCGAGTGTGGAAGTTATGACCCGAACAAATTAGTTTGTTTGTGGCTGAATTTTGCTCGTGCAAATTTTTTTCTGATTTTCTAGAATTTGTGAATAGTAAGGGTTTTGAATATATTGGGATTTTTGGATTTTTTATAGAGAATTAGGGGAGGGATTTTTCTAGAGGAAAGAAGAGAATTCTTTTAATAGAGAAAGGGGAGAGAGGTAGGGAAAGAAGAGATAGGCTAATTAGGGCTTTACACCCTAATCTAGGATTTCTCTAAAACTTCACACACAAAGAGAGAGATTCGGGAGAGATCACAACACACAAATTTGAGGAAAAGCTTTCACAATAATTCATTGTCTTATTGTTTGATACAAGAGGCTTTTATATAGGCTTTTACAAAGTTTGTTATTTAATCTATGTCAATGCATTAAAACTCCAAAGTTACGGTGAAAGTTGCGATGTATATTCTCACACCTATTAAATACATAATATGGATATGAAGTGTCCTAAATTTACTTTTTTTGACACATTGTTTTATTTTTCTATGTTACAACTGGGCCAGAATAAGATAGTATGTGAAAAGCTTATTCTAATCAAGAAGATAATCTTAATAACAGATGATATCTCAAACCCATCATTATCGATCAAGATGGTAGATATTTTAGAACAAAAAGGGGACGCATTATTGATTTTGTATCAACCCCTGTGAAATGATTGGTTGGATAACAGGTCACCATGTTCACAACTTAATTTAATGCGTAAATGAGTACGCCCATTATTCATTTAATAAACTTAGTTCCATGGCAGTCATGCTTTTAATGTTGTTGCATTATCATTAATCTCTGAATATGTTCTATGAAAATGATCTGAAAGTCAAAATAGCTTAAGGGAGAAAGTAGATTGCTGCTGTTGAATAATCTAATCATGACCATTGTTAGATTTGTTTAAAATATAGAAACTATTTTCTTGGAAGCATTTTTCCAAGTTGGTAATGTTTGATCATTTTAATTGTATAGCTTCACCCATTTGGTGATGATAACTTGGTTCTCACTCCCATTTGAACAAGTTCTTTAATCTGTAAGTATATACTAAAAGGTTATTTAGTACCAATGAGGGGTAATATATCAAACCCAGAAAGATCAATTTCCATCCATTCTTTCCATTACAACCTATTTGGTTTCACGTTCAAACAATCGGCATGATTTCTGTCATGTTTGTTGAATTTGTAGCCAGAATAAAATCTTGGGTACCACATCCCATGATTTATCAGCTGTGGGATCCATTCAATGAAGAGAAGAGTGTGGTTGTGGTTGTAAATTGCCTGAAACTTATTTTATTTGGGTTCATGAGTTCTATCTTGCAGGCACAGTCAGCTTCAGTCGCAGAAATTTGGTTGTGGCAAGTTGGATCTTGGAAGGCAGTTGGTCGTTTGCAATGCCATAGCTTGACTGTCACGCACATAGAATTTTCTCATGATGACTCCTTTCTGCTGGCCGTCTCAAGGGATCGTCAGTTCTCCGTGTTTTCAATCCAAAAATCTGGTAAATCTTCCATTGTTTCACTTGCATGCGTGTGTAGTGTTCTAAATTGAACTCAATACTGTTGTGATGAAAATGTTAATCTAACGGAGCTGCTTCAATCTCAACAACTGCCATTCTTGCATCGGAATGAAATCACATATTTTTGAAATTATTTAACTATCAAGAAAGTGTCTAAAAGATGAATGCTTTTGAAGCAGGTTGATAAGAATTTATGATTTATAGAATAATTAAACATCCAAATTGCTAGAACTGGGCACCTTCAAGTTTTTAGGTGTATATAAGTATCAATTTATTTGATTCGACAAATGCACAATCAACTTCCAATTAGTAGTCACTTGATAAATAGGTTTGTAACATCGAAAGTCCTGTAATTTGTTACCATCTTGAACACGAAGGGTCATGTTAAGGGTGTCTTGTAACACCAGATCCCTTCAGAACTTTGCTCTTCAGCATGCTTGGGTCAGAGTGGTATCAGGATGGGTAACTCCCCTTTTCTCACCAGAAAAAGAGTATCATGTGACAAATGAATTTTCTTGAATAATTCAACAAAAGATTGAAATTTGGAACTTGAATAAAATTATGAAGGTTTTCTGAAGCTTCAAAAGGACTTAGTGAAATTAAATTACGTAAGAGAATTTTAAGATGTGCAATTATATTCTAACACAAAACAAGCAAAACAACAAGACAAGAATACTCACGAAAACTATTTAGTGTCACCTTTTCTGCATTCACCAAAAGAAAATGCCTGCAACATAGAAACATCATCAGAAAAACATCTACAATTATTCCACGGTAAATGTAAGCATAACTTGTGAATATTCAGTTGTCAATTGATTGGCTTTTGACATAATCCTTGACTAAATAGTTACTAACATCTTTTTGCATAGGAAATGTCAACAACTAGGAAACCTAACGGTATTTAGGATAATGTGGTGACTATTTATATTTGAAGCTGTGCTATTATTTGCATGAAAACACAACACATGATCTTTCTAATATTGCTGTGCTGACCTTACTGTTCGCCATGCAATATTAGGAGAGGAAATCAGCTGTCAGTTGGTTGCCAAGCACGAAGCCCACAAGAGAATAATATGGGCATGCTCATGGAATCCCTTTGGTCATCAATTTGCAACCGGATCCCGGGACAAGACTGTCAAGTTATGGACTGTCGAAAAGCCCTCTTCCATCAAGCAGCTTGCTACCCTGCCTACTTTCAGGGAAAGTGTTACAGCATTATCATGGGCTGGCCGTGATCGCTCCCCCAACACTGGCCTTCTAGCTGTTGGAATGGACAATGGCCTTATAGAACTTTGGAGCCTCTCCGGTGTAAAAGTTGCTAACGGTGCTTCTGGCTCAGAGCAATCACGGTTTGATGCTGTTCTTGCTGTGCAGATCGATCCTTTCTTGTGCCATGTTTCGACAGTGCATCGACTGGCTTGGAGGAAGCCCTCCGATTGCGATGAATCAGGGACCTTGGAGCTTGCTTCTTGTGGAGCAGATCAGTGTGTTCGGGTATTCAAAGTGCAGTGTTGAAACAATGTTCCCTGTTATTGTCAGAGATGATGTTGCTGGGTGTTGATCCTGGGCTGGAAATTAAGGATGTTAATTGATGAGTGGTTTGCTTACGAGCACCCAGGCATCATCTAAGATGGTATGTATTGATTGAGAATGCTGTACTATACGACTCCTGTAGTTTTAGCTTTAAACAATGAGTTATAGCATTTTACACTGTAAAATTACATATATATATATATATATATATTATTTTTTTTCCATGTGCTGCTTAGTGATAGAGCAATTTTGTTTATTTATATTGTTGAAATTATTGAAATTTACTTGTCTTATGTGCAATAACTAAAGATGGAGCTTATAGTTTTCAGTGAACTAACATCCTCCCTTTCATGAACCATCATATTGCATTTCCCAATTGTTGTTGCTGTAGTGTTTGATCTGAGTGCAGTTTGGACTACAGTTTTGCAGTCTGCTTTTTGGTTGGAACTACTTGGGATCCATTTATGCTAAAACAAAAGCTCTTTCTTTCATCTTGTTGTAATC
The DNA here is from genome assembly GCA_038442645.1 of Agave tequilana. Lineage (NCBI taxonomy): Eukaryota > Viridiplantae > Streptophyta > Magnoliopsida > Asparagales > Asparagaceae > Agave > Agave tequilana. Next base: position 48,021 of record JAVJIF010015691.1, read on the forward strand.
TAGAAAGTCAGCTGCATTCAACCATAGCAGTACCTTGCCAGTTAAAATGGGGTCTTAAGATACAAAAATTTGCTGATCATTTTGATTATGAAAGTTTACTCAGAAGCCAATCCCAGTCCACAGGTGTGGAGTATCTGTGAATTAATCTCTTGCCAACCAAATGCAAATTTTGAATGTGGAAGATATATAGTTTATTTGGCAATATAAATCTGTACCTAATTCAGTTCTAATCAAACAAATTTTATGTTCTCAATTTTACATCAAGCAATGTTTTGTAGCATGCTAAAAGGGTTTGTGGTCTAGAGCTCATGTTGTCATTTGACAGCAGATGATTTTGATGTGCAATTTGCAGGAAAAAGGCTCAAGTCTCTCCAACATCAAAGCTCAAACTGTTGACACTGCTGTCATTGTTTTTGTGAAGATGGCATCACCTCAGAAGAGACTGAAAGATGCTTAGATCACTTGAGGGCGTGATTTAGTATTCTTTTGAATTCATCTTTTGTATTAATGTAACTAATAAAAAGAAGATAGTCTCTTCGGAGACATTCGAGAAAACAAGATACCTAGAAAATTCTTTCTATAATTTTTTTTAAAATATTAGTCGTAGTCTGTTGCAAATGGGATTTGAATCCTAGACTTCTTCTAAGCCTAACTTAAAATCTAATAGACGTTGGTCTTAGAGACATCTCGAACTCATTAGGAGATTATCCTAAGAGGGAAGGTGTTAGAATTTGACTCCTGTCAAATCAGTGTCAAAGGACAGGGATTGAGGGGTGAAACCCCGAAGTCTGGTTGTTTGACTAAATTAGGCCTGTTACTTTTGCGCAGATACCTCCCACTAACCTTACCCTGATCTACCTGATTAGCTTATGGTTAGAGTCTGCATTATACCTCCAGTAAACAATCAACCAGTTAGGAGTTGTCTAGGTCCAAGGTTTACCTTAGACTAGACTTGGTTGCTTTTTCTCGTTAACTATTTGTAAACTTGTTTGTGGTAGTGTTTGTGTATGCAAGTGTGGTCAAGAGACCCAAATTCATCTAGGTTAACTAGAAACATATCACCACCTAAGCTTGAACCAAAATCAGATCCGGTTATGGCTCAACCGACATCATTGCAGGATAGGTTCTACCCCATGAGAACCTCACTTCCATCTTGCATCCAACTTTCATCGGTTGGTGAACACAACTTTGAGCTCAAGTCTCAGTTCATCAACACACTCCCTAAGTTTCATGGCTCAAAGTCTGAAGATACTTATTTCTTTATAAGAGAATTTGAGGAAGTATACTTAATGATGAAAATCCCACACCTTATAGATGATGCTATGAGGTTCGATTTGTCTCATTTGCTCTTAAGGACTTAGCCAAGAAATGACTTTACAACTTAGCGGACGGCTCTATCACATCGTGGGATAGTTTCATCAAGGTCTTCTTGAAAAAATTCTATCCAATTCATAAGACCGCTCTCATTAGGAAGAACATCATGCAGTTCAAGTAAGAACCTAGTGAACCATTTTGGAGGTACTTTGAATGCTTAAGACCTCCTTGTCCAATGTTCTCATTATGGAATAGAGAAATGACGACAATGTCAAATTCTCTATGACGATTTAGATTACTCAACTAAGACCCTCTTAGAAATCATGTACCAAGAAGGATTCTTATAAAAGGATGAAAATGAAAGATGAAATTTATATGAAAATCTAGCTGAAAAGACTATCCAATGAGAACCAACTAATAAATACTGTAGGAATTCAAACTCTATTTCTTCAAAAGGAGGTCTCCATTCAATTGAATCATTCATAATTGTCGAGGCTAGAATAGCAAACCTAGCGAGAAGACTGGAAGTTTTAGAAAATAAGGAACCAAGTCCAGTCAACCAAGTCAGCCCAAACCAATTTTCAACTCTAGGGTGTACTTACTGTCAAGCCATGAATCATGTGTTTAAGGAGTGTCCAGTGTTCCAAGCTTAGCAACAATTTCCTGAGCCGATGAATGCAGCCTTTTCAAGGCCTAACAATAATCCTTACGCACAAACGTACAATCATGGCTGGAGAAATCACCCGAATTTCTCATGGAGCCAAAACAACAATGACCACTCACGGTCAAACCATTCAAACCACTTCCAATATTCTAATAATTCTTCCAATTATCAACCCAACTTTTCAAATTACCATCACAATTCTTCCAATCATCAACCCAATTTTTTAAATTATCAATAAAAATTTCCCAACCATGCTCAACAATCTTCCTTTCAAAATCCTCCACTTGAGAAGAGAATGACTGATTTTGAGAAAAACATGGAAAGGTACATGAAGAACCAAGAGCCCCTCATACAAACAGGACAGAGGCTAGAGGTTCAAATGAGCCAATTAGTCAATCCACAGAATGAGAGGTTAAAGGGTAGCTTACCCAGTCAGCCAGTAACGAATCCTAAGAATTCTCAACAAGCCCATTTGGCTGAGGATCAACCATTGAATCAATGTAATGTTGTTCATACATTGAGGTCGGGAAAGAAAGTTAATAATCAAATGTCAACACCATCCAATTTCATTCAGCACAACCACACACAAGCATCCGCCTCATCTAGTCCCAATCCTTCCAAATATGACGAATCTGAAAAGGATAAGTCAACCAGTCAGGTGCGCAAGCCTATAGTACTATTTCCTAATAGGCTGAAAAATAACAAGCAGAATCCACACATGGATAAGATAATTGAGATCTTCAATCAAGTGAAGATAAATGTGCCACTTCTTGATACCATCCAACAAGTCCCATCCTATACAAAATTTCTTAAGGACATGTGCACCAAGAAGAGAAAGACTAATGTACCAAATAAAGTGTTCTTAGCCACTAATATTATTGAGCTACTATGGGTCAGATCCCTATCAAGTACAAAGATCCGGGTTGTCCTACCATTGCCTGCACTATAGGACAAGTAGAGATTAGTTGTGCACTTCTTGACTTTGGGGCAAGTATTAACTTGCTCCCCTTCTCAGTTTATCAACAAGTTGGGTTGGGCGATCTTAGTCCAATTCGAGTCACATTCCAACTGGCTGACCGTTCAGTGAAAGTTTTCAAGGGAAAAATTAATGATGTTCTTATCCGGGTCGAGAAGTTTATCTACCCCATTGATTTCATAGTTCTAGGGCTCGAACTCTCGTTATATTAAGGTGCCTATTCCTCGCTACTACCAACGCTATTACCAACTGTAGGAATGGGTGCATAAGGTTAACCTTTAGGGACACAACTAGAGAAGTCAATATCTTCAACTTAGGAAAGCAAACCCGTGATGTTGAGGATTAAACATGTTGGCCCAAAGGCCCATAACTCTAGTTTTGATGATAATTAACTCATGTAGTTATAGTACTAATGATCTTGTGTTTATATAGTTTCAGATATTTGATCAAGATCTTAGTCAGTGTTTAGCTTCAACAAAAGATTTGAAGTCAAGTTTTGGAGCTAGAACGTGTTGATCCCAGAGCTCGCACATCAAGATCACATCAATTACTCAAGAGGAGTCTAGCTCGTTGGATCAAGGTTTGGACCAAGTCAAGAAGGAGTAGAAGTGTTTCAAGAGAAGATTTTCAAGAAGACTTGTGTCATGGTTGTAAGTGTTAAGATTTATTTTTAGATAAAATGTAAAGGATAGATTAGTTATGGACTGCTCAAGTTCATATACACATACACACAAAATTCATATGTATTTTCATAAGATAGTTTTTGTAACGCCCCGATCCCACAGGTACGGGGACGTTATGGCGACGTACATACGCAGGGCAGAGATACCCTCATGTACGTACGTTAAGCCTCAGTACAGGAAATAACCTCCATATATACATGAGTTCCAGCATGAAATAAGTATAAGAATACCTGCAGAAAGAGGTTAGTGATCATAACAGATATGAAAACATTGATAAATAAGATAACAGAAATTATTCAAAAGGATACCTATGAATGGTCTCGATGATGAGTCCTATGTGAATCCAATGAAATCTCTGACAAGATGATATCTGGGATCTCCAACCTGGGCACACAAACTCAGGGCCGTCAGAAAGCGACCTAGTGAGTGATAAAATGAAGGAGGCAGTAATATGTACTATAGTAATATAAGCACGATAATAAGATACAATACATGTTTATGTATCACTGATACCATATAATAGAAATATAATAATCAGTAGAAAGAGAAAAATGTCATATAATAACATGTTATCAGCGGGTCATGTCTACAGTAGTATCCAGTTTTATATAATACATACTGTTATATAGTGATGACGTGATGGAAATGAACATGCAGATGTGCAGTATACAGAATAACCATACTATTGTGTTGTGCATATACAGTAATGAGTCTGCATATTGTTGTGATGTGCATATACAGTAATGAAGTCTTGCAACGTATACATAAAGAAAAATATATGCAATGCAGAGTATACATATACATGAATAGTGTATTACCACATGGAGTGTAACAAATATCAAGAAGTGTAACAAGATATACAGGTGACATGATCGTGGAGAACATATCAGGAATAGTAACAAATATAAAAGGGACAATAATATATATGAGTCGAGCATGTTGTGTGATTTATACAATAATAACAATCAGTACTACCTGGTATTTTAATTAATCTCTTCCAGTGTCCCATACCACGACAGTTCATACTGGAGCCCGCACTCCAGTCGAACCCATCCGGACATGGCATATGGGTACCATTATCCAAATGAGAGAGTGATCAAATAACAAGTGTTTCCGATGTCACTATTGTTTATATCATTTTATTATGTTCATTGAAAACCCAATGGTCAAGGAGCTCTAATCAGGTGGGTGTATCCCGTGCATACCCGGGACAATGGCCTTAAACGAACCTCTGGTTGCTGAGACCAGGGCTCCCCGCTAGGGCAGGAGTAAGAAACAATACAATACAAATGATAGCCAGCCCTACCACGTCCCCTGCAGTGGGACTAACAATGGATCCAGACATCCACCCGACAGGACCTAGTTAACCGTCAAGTCTCCCCCATACCCAAGTTCTCTTTATTATCTTTCACTATACAGTATATCAGGAACAAGTACAGGACATGGTACTGATTAGTCTACAATTCTGCATTATTATGTCGCATTCTCTCACCGCTTTATGAATAAATTGTCGGTCTAAACCGTGTTTTGGTCTTTATTGCAGGTAGATCCAAAGTTCAAGGGCAAAGATGTAATAAGAGCTTAATGAAACCCAATTAAGGGTAATTAAATCCGCATTACTTGGAGGCCAAGCAAGGGATTATTTAGAAGATATATTGAACCTAGCCTCTTGCGCACATCAGACGGATCTGCGGACGAAATTACCCGAGAAGGAATATACCAGGAAGCGTCTCGAAGCCCGACGGAGCCCCGGACCAAAACTAGGGAGCTCCCTCCCTGGTTTTGCCGCGGATCCGCGGCAATAGCCGCGGATCCGCGGCAAAGGAGTGGAGCCACGCGTCGATTTTCGACACGTGGCCCCGTCTCGTCTTCTGGAAGCATCTGAGGCCTATAAATACCCCTGTATTCAGCCAAAACGAAAACAGTTTTCGTTTTTAGGAGTAGGTGCAGATTTTAGGAGTAGTGTAGGTGAGTGTTCTTCATTTCTTGTATTTTCAATTCTTTTTAGATCATTGTAGTAGGGCTGAGTGATTCATAGAGAGAGATAGAGAGGGATTGATGTAATAGATGGTGACAGTCTATGTAAAGGTGCCTCCTTTCTCTTCCATTGTAATCTCCTTCACCTTCTACATGGTTTCTTACTAACTTTTCTTCTCATGGCAATCTAACTACTAACCACTAACTGTAAATCATCTAGAGGGGGGGTGAATAGGTGATGGCTAATCTAATGGTCACTTAATGGTAAATTATGCAAATAATGCGGAAGCTATAACAAATATGACCAAATTGAATCTTCTTTTAATTAAACACTTATGTATAACTCAAGAGTGTTGCCGAATTCCCTTTGCAGGGCTCTGGACAAGCTCCTCTAGATTCCCCTTGAATGGGTTGAGGTGCCGCGTTGGCTCTCTTGGTTGAATACTAGTGTTAACAACAATCCCAAGCAAGTATAGCAATTATGAGCACAAGGGAATATATCAAGCATGTAAATGATAAAGACAATTATTGAATGCAAGATATAAAAGAGACAAAGAGAGAGAGAGAGAGAGATAGAGTAAGCAATCGCAAACACAAAGGTATGTTTCGAGGTTCGAGCACACTTGCTCTACATCCCCGCCTTCGACACACGAAGGATTTCCACTATGCAAGATCCCAATGGATCTCTCCTCGGTGCCGCAACACCTACAAGCCCTCGGACTCCCTAGTCCCGTACACACCGCAAGCCCACTGGCTCGCCGAGGCTGCACCTCGTACAACAAGTCCGCACCCGAACTCGAAACAACGACGAGCACACTTGCCCGTCTCCTCAAAGAACAAAGAAAAGATCTTTGGTGATCACAACACTTTGATCACCTAAAGAGCTCTCACTACAACACACCTATAGGATGTATAATCAATGGTTGCTCAAGTGTGGTGTGAGAAAATCAAGGACGTGAAAGGTGGAAGAAAACTCAAAGACTTTCTTTTAACACTCTTGATAAAACTTCCCTTAAGATAGGAAATATTGGCACTCTATTTTGTGGAGAAAACTTCTGAAAATGACTAGGAAAAACTGGCTCTAAGTCTCCCAAAAAATCTTGGCTCAAAACAATGACCAAACCCCCTTTTATAGAGGTCAGAAAAATGTGACCGTTGGGGTCTGTCAGAGCTGCCGGTCGACCGGCCGGTCGACCGCCAACGGTCAAAAATCCGACCGTTGGAGCTTCCGATCGACCGCCCGGTCGACCCAGAAATCCAGAGAGCAGAACTCTCTGCAGCGGTCGACCGTCCGGTCGACCGGACCACTGTGCTGACAGACATGCACAAGTCTGTGCACGTCCGGTCGACCGTGGGTCCATCGGCCATGGTGCGGTCGACCGACCAGCCTGTCAGCCAGTTCCAGGTCTGGAAAACTGGTTTAAAAATTAATTTTAAAATCTTTTAACACTTTTAAAAATTCCATAAACTTGTTTTAACATTCTATATTGAAAACCAAACTTGTGATAAAAATTTTCAAGACATATATCAACATATTCATATCATTTCAGCGTCTTGCAAATTTTATCAAAAATCAAAACATGTATTTTTCAAACTCGGTTTTCATAACTTCACAAAATATAAAACAAGATATTTGATTTCATTTTAAAGCATAGTGTGTATGGATATGATCCACTACACAATCATAATGTAATATCTATGTTTTTGTCATAAAACTCTAAATTTGGTTTTGGTTAAAAGATAAGTACATGAGAAACACCAACAACCAAACTTGTATTTTTCAAAATGAAAATCTTTTCTAAACTAAAAAATCTTTTATGAAAACAATTCTATCAAGATTGTGTGTGCATGGTATACTTGAGCAATCCACCAATTATCTATCCTTTACATTTTATCTAAAATATAAAAATCTTATACCTAGACGCAAGTCTTGATCTTGAAGCCTTCCCTTGAAGTTTCTCATCTTCTTGACTTGGTCCAAGCTTGATCCAAAAGCTCCTTGGATCACACCGTGCTAGCTCCAAATCTTGACATTTTATCCTTTGTTGAGCTATGCACCTACTAAAATCTTGATAATGAATCTGTCACTAATTAAACACAAGATCATTAGTAAACATAACTTCATGAGTTGATCATCATCAAAACTAGGGTGATAGGCCTTTGGGCCAACAATCTCCCCCTTTTTGATGATGACAAAACACATGAAGTTATATATGCATGGATTAAAGTAAAGCTTCAAAGAAGCTCCCCCTTAACTCATGCATACAAAATAAATAATAGATATGGCAATGAGGCACATGAATATGTATGCAAGTATGGAGATAAAACATGCAACAAGCATAAATCAAAATCTTTTTCTCCTATTTGCAAAACAAAACATATATGCATAAATAACAAGGAAAACAAATACTACTCCCCCTTAAGCAATGAAAACATGCATATATACTCAAATACTTCTCCCCCTTTTTGTCAATCATCAACAAAGGGTTCAAAGTAAAGTCAAATCAAATAAATTTTTCTCCCCCTTTTTGTCAAAAACAAAAAGATCAAGAAGGGGTAATACAAGTCAATCAATAAAGATTTATATGCGATATACATCCATGAAGAGGAAGACGCTAAGTTAGCTTTCCTACACATATGCATTACATGAAGAAGAGATGACAAGCCCTAACTCACATAACACATATTATGTCATGCATAAGAGGAGATGTGAAGCTCCCCCTACACACGTATATCATATAAAGAAGAGTTGTCAAGCTCCTCAATTTATAATATACTCAACATGAATCTATATGTAAGAGAGATGTTAAGCTCTCTTTGCATATGGGAAATACAAATCAAACATGTTTTTTTTTTTTTAATTTTTCTTTAAAAATTTTGAACTTACTTAATAAAACACATTTTGAGATATCAAATCAACATATTTTTCTTTATTTATTTTGATATCAATAGTAAACATATGAAGAAAAATTTTATTTTTCATCATAACTTTGTGCTTTTTAAAAATGTGAGCCAATTGTGAGTTAAGCACATGGAAATCATATATATGTATGAGAAATGAGTATACCAAGTGAAATTGAAACATACATATATATAAGAGACAAAATATGAGTATATACAAAATAAGTTCATATTGATACCAATTGAAACGATTCAATGATACCAATAACAATAAAATCAAGTGTATATCTCATAACCTACCACCCTTCATATGCACAAGGTAAAAGATTTTCAATGAAGCATACAAGGCATAATCGCCCATCCATCCTCCCATAGATGGTAGGGTTTTCAAAAGATAGATTTGAATAAGCTTAGTTTGAAAAACTCTACCAAATGAAGAATTTGCACTAGAAGAATGTTTTTCATGAAACACAAGTAAATCACATGGCACTAAAAACACTATAATATCCATGAAGTCCATAAAATTTTCAAAAGAGGTGAGTGCACTAGTGTTATGTGGAACATGGTATCATGAAAATGTCAATAAAGCTCAATATTTCTTTAAATAAAAATCATCACAAATTTTTATTAAAAAGGATATATTTCAAGATATATGTATGTTTTAACAACACAATAAGTATACATACATATCTCTTAAACACAATTGAGTCCATATAAATAGATTTGCATTTAAGGCAAATGACTCAAGAGGTATACATGTATATCTTAAAGTTTGGCAAAATACACATATACATGAAATGAAAAGCACATGATCATAAATCAAATCCAAGAAGTGAGAATACAAGTTTAAAGATGTATGTATCATCAAAACTAAGCAATACAAGCACATTTCATGGGTTCAAATAAGTATTTAAGCACAAATATAAATAGATTTATTTGTGGCCCACGATATGTACAAGTATAAATCCTAGTGTTGACAAAAACTAACATATAACTAATATTCAAATCATGAAGCATCAAATCTTTTAGATCACAAAAAGAATTTATCCATATAATTGAAATAAAGTAGGATCATGTGGATAATCTTAGAAGAATAGATAACTAGTTTAAATTGATTTTGAATAACTAGTTAAAGATCCTTCAAGTAACATCAAATCATATGTTTTTCATAAAACATAACTAGATTCACAAAAATTTAAGCACTCATGGTCTATAAAGCTCAAAATATTTTTAACAAAAATGTGAGTGTTAAACGATCATGTAAATAGCATTTTTTATGAAAATAGTCAATGAAGCTCAAAAAGATCATAAGTCACATTTTTAACAAAAACACGAAAAATCATTTTTCATCAAAACACTAATCTTCATGGTATATGTATGATTAATCCAATCCTAACAATACACATACATATCCCAAATCTAAAAGAGTCTATTAATGATGTTTGCATGAAGGTAAGAGACTCACGGGTATACATGTATATTTATTAGATTTGAATAAAGAATACATATACATGAAGTAAAGCATAAGGTAGGTAAAACATGTATAAAAGAGAATCATCAAAACTAGTCTATACATATGCATATTGATTGAGAATAAAAATAGAGTTCAGATTGTCTTAGTCTCAATGCGAATCCGCTGTAGCAAGGGCTCGAGCGGGTCGTGATCCTCAGGGAAGGATGCGATGCAAGCTTTTCGGCCGATTCCCTTGTATGCTTCAAGTAAGAGGAAAAGATTAGATTTGTGATGAAAATATGAGATTAAAAACGTGGTTTTGCTGATCTTCTACCACAACCCTATTGCAAATTAAAGAGCTTGATCTTCATCTTAAGATTAATATAATTCACCCTAGGTTATTACCACAATATCAAGAAAGAAAATTAATACACAATTCTAACTAAGTTACATAGATCAAAAACCTAACTATGGTTCCTCCTAACATCTAGGTACAGCCTAATAGAAGACGAATCTCAACTTATGCTGTCCTAGTTCTTAAGTTGAAGTCATGAAAAGGTCCTTTTATCATATAACCTAGATTAAGAATTTTAAGTATTTTTTTTTTTTAACCTTCTAGAATTAGTTGCCTTTAAACCTAGGGTTTCTAGTGATGTTCATTAATCGGATCAAGATTTAATTGCTTCTAGGGTTGCTTCAAGAATCTCAGCAAACCACTAGGAAGATTAGTTCTTCATCATCATTTTTTTTTTGCTTTTTCAATTATTTAATTTTTTTTGGTTTTTATCTAATGAGAAAGACTGCAAAATAAAGAAAAAAACGAAAACAAGAAGAGATCGAAGATTAAAACACGAGAGATTGCAAAAGAAATAAAATAATTGCAGAAATTTAACAGAGAACAAAAGAGTGACATTTATTGATGGATCTCCGGTTACACAATTGTCTCCTTCTTCTCCACAAAGAACTTGAACTAAAATTACAACTTTGAATAAAAATAGCTAAAGCAAACCCTAATCGTCTCTGCATGCCCATCCCTGTTGCGACTGCTTGGATATTTATAGTGCATAACGTAGAGGAGTCCCGGATAAGAACGCGCCAGAAATCAGTTGCCTTGCCTCATCCATAATGCCGCGGATCCGCGGCTTTTGCCGCGCCTCCGCGGCACTTTGGTGTCTTCTGGCCACGCGCTTCGGCGCGTGGCCTCTCCTGGTCCGTCCATGTGGGCTTCTGCTTTTATAAGTGTGATCCTGGCCTTTTAATCTAGATTTTCGAGATAACTTGATAATCAAGTTACTCTTAATCCAGATTTCTTCAAATCCTCTCTCCACGAAATTCCTCTTTATCTTGGCTTTTTATCCTTATCCCGCAGGTGTTTAGGGTTTGATAGAAGTCTATCCAACCCTAATTTCTGATATTTGCAACTTTTAGCCCTTGTATTTGCATTTTGAATCTTTGTATTTGCGCTTCTTCACCTGGGCTTCAAACATGGGCTTGGATCTGGGCTTTTGGGCTCTTTTAGCTTTATTCTTTATTAAATTGATAATTTGAGGCCTGCACATATTAAATAAAGAAATATTAATAATTGTGCATTATAATATGAATAAATGTGCAAATGCGATGGTATATATGATGTCAATTATGCATTTTTCACTACCTATCACACCCCCACACTTATCTTTTTGCTCGTCCTCGAGTAAAAATAAAAAAAAAAGAGAAAAATCTAATCTAGCTAACTCACTTTCGTAGGAATCACGGTTGCACTTAGCATGTGCAACAAGCCGTTAACCCCTAGGTTACCCTAGAGGACGAGTGTTGTCTCGTGAGGGTTTTCAGCGGATTGCACCCACAAAATCCATAAAAAGGAAAATATTTGAATTATTATTGAAGAGACTAAGTAGTCTATAAGTTTTAGGATCCTCATTTTTATTCATTCTTCAAACCTAGTCTTTATAAATCAATTGTTATTCATTTTAGGTAAGGATTAAAATTGAATTTCTAATATAGTCTTTTTCGTTACCAAAAGTCATACGCACCCTTGTGAATCTAGGAATTCCTTAACTTGGACTCTCATGCCTCTTTATTATTTTTATAACATCATCTAATTTTCTTTCGTGTAAGTATCAAGGCTTCTTGAGGCCCTCATACCTAACTAATTGACTATTAGATGTGTTAATATTTATATATTTTTTTTTTTTTTTTTTTTGGCATGTATAACTCATCTAATTTTCTTTCGTATAAGTATCAAGGCTTCTTGAGGCCCTCATACCTAACTAATTGATTATTAGATTTGTTAGTACATTTAAGTAATTTTTCCTTAGTTCCCTCGGACTTTCTAATCCACCCATGTAGCGAACTTAAAGTCGATGACTCCCAAACCGGTTGGCTTTAGGGCACCAGGTGAGAAAACACCCCGCGGACTCAAATTCAAGTGAACTAGGCCCCAAAACTAAGGACTTTATTTTATTTACTCACCTTTAGGCATGAATACTTATGCTTCTTGAGGCACATGTATCAGCTTAATTGGTGATTTTTTTTTTTTTTTCCTTTTTTTTTTTATGAGGCACAAGGTCTTTGTCTTAGAATCCTAGATATGCATATGGTATGCAAATTTCATTAAGGTAAAAATCAAGACTAATTATTTATTCAATTTCTCTCCTATACCTAAAATTTAAACAATTTATTTATTTTGACCAAGTTTTTAGAAATCCTAATCATGATTTTCCTAATCCTTAAAACTAACTTAGATTTCTTTCAAAAAATAAGTCAAAGTATTTCCTTTTTATAACATTTTTATTTATTTATATATATATATATATATATATTTTTTTTTTAAACATATATTACATACCCTTCCCCCACACTTGTTTCATGCATTGTCCTAATGTATGAATGAAATGTATGGAATGCATGAATTGGCAGAAAGATATAATCACCGATACAGTGGGTCAAAAAGACCCATCGCCGCATTAGCTTCCGGCACAGACTCCAAAAAGATTTTAAGACGTTGACCATTTACCTTGAATGAATTGCCATTTTTGGGATCGTAGATCTCTATGGCTCCGTGTGGAAACACCGTCTTAACAATGAATGGTCCTGTCCATCTTGACTTCAATTTGCCGGGAAAGAGATGAAGTCTAGAGTTGTAAAGTAAAACTTTTTGTCCTTGGACAAAAGTTTTTCTCGTGATGAATTTATCGTGAAAAACCTTAACTCTATCCTTCGCAATCTTCGCATTCTCGTATGCATCATTCCTCAACTCCTCTAGTTCAGAAATTTGTAATTTTCGAAACTCACCGGCTCTATCTAAATCGAAATTTAGTTGCTTAATTGCCCATAGGGCCCGGTGCTCTAGCTCGACAGGAAGGTGGCAAGCCTTTCCAAAGACTAGTCTATAGGGAGACATTCCTAGAATCGTCTTGTAGGCAGTCCTATATGCCCATAGGGCATCCACCAGTTTGATGGACCAGTCCTTCCTATTCTGATTCACAGTCTTCTCCAAAATGAGCTTGACTTGTCTATTAGAAACTTCTACCTGCCCGCTAGTTTGAGGATGGTAGGGCGTAGACAACTTGTGAGTAATGGCATATTTTCGCATGAGAGCTTCAAAAGTTCTATTGCAAAAATGTGTGCCATTGTCGCTAATGATGGCTCGAGGGATTCCAAAGCGTGAGATAATATTATCTTTCAAGAATTTGACAACAACTTTGTTGTCATTTGTCTTGCAAGGGACAGCTTCTACCCACTTCGACACATAGTCTACGGCCAACAAGATGTATTGGTGCCCAAACGAATTAGGGAAGGGTCCCATAAAATCAATGCCCATACGTCGAAAAGTTCTACTTCTAGAATGGGATTTAGGGGCATCATATTTCGTTTGGAAATTCTTCCTATCATTTGACATCTTGTGCAAGTCTTGCAATACTCAAATGCATCTCTAAACACAGTTGGCCAATAAAAGCCACTTTGCAGAATTTTCTCGGCAGTTTTGCGGGGACCAAAATGTCCACCGCAAGCGAACTCATGACAAAAAGCTAGCACACTTCTAGTCTCCTCGTCGGGGACACATCTCCTAATGATTTGGTCGCTACAATATTTGAAAAGATAAGGATCTTCCCACATGTAATACCGAACTTGAGACAAGAATCGGTATCTATCCTGTTTGGACCAACTAGGTGGTGTTTGGTTTGTGACTAAGTAGTTTACTATGTCAGCAAACCATGGCTCCTTAGAGATGGCTAGAAGTTGCTCATCGGGAAAATTGTCATTGATGGGCAGCTCGACAGAAGGTGCGTTGGGCACACGAGAGAGATGGTCAGCTACGACATTTTCGACACCTTTTTTATCTCGAATTTCGAGATCAAATTCTTGCAGTAGAAGGATCCAACGAATGAGTCGGGCCTTCGCATCTTTCTTAAGCATAAGGTATCGCAGAGCAGAATGGTCAGTGAAGATCGTGGTCTTAGTCCCAAGTAGGTATGGACGGAATTTCTCCAAAGCGAACACTACTGCCAAGAATTCCTTCTCGGTGGTAGTATAGTTCATTTGGGCCTCATTAAGCGTCCTACTCGAATAGTAGATCACGTGCTGCTTATTGTCCTTACGCTGTCCTAAGACAGCACCTATCGCAAAATCAGAAGCGTCACACATGATCTCAAAAGGCTTGGACCAGTCCGGAGGTGAGATGATAGGGGCAGATATAAGTTCCACTTTCAATTTCTCCCAAGCACTATGGCACCTATCATCAAAGATGAAGGACACGTCCTTAGCTAGAAGGTTTGTAAGGGGTCTAGCAATTTTGCTAAAGTCCTTAATGAACCTACGATAAAATCCGGCGTGTCCTAAAAAGGATCGAATGTCCTTCACGCATCGAGGAAGTGGAAGTTTCGCAATGATTTCCACTTTGGCCTTGTCTACCTTAATCCCTTCCCTAGATATCTCATGACCTAGGACAATCCCTTGTTGCACCATGAAGTGACACTTTTCCCAATTGAGGGTCAAGTTCTTCTCGTGCACCTACTCAGTACTAGCTCCAAATGATGGAGACACTGGTCAAATGAATTTCCATAGACTGAGAAGTCGTCCATGAAAATCTCTAGGAAACGCTCGACCATATCAGAAAACAAGCTTAACATACAACGTTGGAATGTGGCGGGGGCATTGCATAGGCCGAAAGGCATTCGACGGTAAGCAAACGTCCCAAATGGACACGTGAACGTTGTTTTCTCTTGATCCTCCGGGGCTATAGGGATTTGGTTATACCCTGAATACCCATCCAAAAAGCAGTAATACTCATGACCTGCTAATCTTTCCAACATTTGATCGATGAAAGGGAGGGAAAATGATCTTTCCTAGTGGCTGCATTCAACTTACGGTAGTCTATGCATACTCTCACCTTGGTAGGCAATCGTGTTTGCACTAACTCATGTTTGTCGTTCTCTACCACTGTAAAGCTAGACTTCTTAGGGACCACGTGCATTGGGCTAACCATTCGCTATCGGAAATGGAATAAATTATCCCATTATCTAACAGTTTTACTATCTCGGCTTGTACAGCCTCCTGCATAAGTGGGTTTAGTCTACGCTGTGGATCCCTTTTTGGTCTAGTCCCTTCCTCAAGATGAATACGATGCTGGACTATCGTAGGGCTCAGTCCCTTAATATCTGCCATAGTCCAACCAATGGCTTCCCTATGTCTCCTAAGGGTTGCCAGCAGGTCCTCTTCTTGCCTATTGGTCAAATTAGATGCAACTATGACCGGTAACGTCTCTTGTTCACCTAGGTAGGCGTACTTAAGATGTTTGGGCAAGGCTTTTAACTCCAAAGAAGGAGTTGGCTCAATGGGTGGCGGTGTGATGCTAGAATCTCCCATTTCTATCGAACTCAGATTTGATTCCCATTCGATCTCATCAAGACTGATATCACTTGTTTCTAACTCTTCCTCTTCCTCTGACTCAAATATGATCTCATCATTATGCTCACTCGTCATGTTCTCAATGGAGTTAACCTCAAAGGGTTGGTCGGTCACATCGTAGGGATGCTTACCTAGGTTGAAAACATTGACTTCCTTGGTCATATCCCCAAAGTCAGTCTCATGGAACCGTTTCTACAATTTATAATTGCATTAGCGGTTGCTAGGAACGGTCTTCCTAAGATAACAGGAGTTTGGGACCTAGGATTAGACACAGGTTGTGTCTCTAAGACAATGAAATCGACCGGGTAAATGAATTCTCCAACCCGTATGAGAACGTCATTGATCTCTCCCTTTGGAACTTTGATAGAGCGGTCAGCCAACTGAATAGTAACTTGGGTCGGGTTGAGTTCACCTAATCCAAGTTGTTGATACACGGAGAAAGGGAGCAAATTGATGCTGGCTCCTAAATCGAGGAGTGCTCGATTGATTTCGGCTCGACCTATGGTGCAAGAAATGGTGGGGCAACCTGGGTCCTTATACTTGATAGGGATCTGGTTGGACAGTAGCTCACTAATGTTAGTGGCTAGAAAAACCTTCTTAGGCACATTAGTCTTTCTTTTCTTGGTGCACATGTCCTTAATAAATTTGGCATAACTAGGGACCTGTTGGATTGCATCAAGAAGTGGAATGTTGAGCCTAACTTGATTGAACACCTCTAATAATTTCTCCATGTGTGCATTGTTGTTGCTTCTAAGCCTATTTGGAAATGGAGCTATAGGCTGGTGCAACTGATCTGCTGACTTTTCAGCTTCAGTTTCCTTGGGACTGGATGGAGAAGGAGTGGAGCTAGATGGAATGGATGGCATGGATGGATCCAAGGGCATGGATACTTGATTATCAACTTGTTTCCCCGATCTGAGTGTATGGACCATATGACACTGATTTGGGTCTTGAGCCTCATTGGCTGGCCTAGGATTCCTAGGGTTAGGCAATGGTTGACTCGGTAGGGTACCCCTTTGTCTCTCTTGCTGGCTCAATTGGATCTCTATCCTACTTAGGGCTTGAGCCAGCGTGTCTTGGCTTTTAACTAGGGTGTCCATCTTCCTTTCCATGTTGGACATCCTTGTTTCCATTTGTGAATATTGGAAAGAAGGTGGCTGATTTTGACTGGGAAAACCTTGCTGATAGGGCGGATTTTGGAAATTGTTGGAGAATTTGGGCCTAATCTGCTCATTGTTACTTGGGCCCCATGAGAAATTGGGATGGTTTCTCCAACCGGGATTGTAGGTGGGTGCATAAGGATTGTTGGCGGGCCTTGTGAAGGCCGCACTCGTATGTTCGGGCAAGCTTTGATGCGCGATGAAAACAGGACATTCCTCGAACACATGGTTCATATCTTGACAATAAGTACAGCCCGCCGAAGATGTTGGGCTGACTTGGTTCACAGAGACTGGCTCTTTAGTTTCAAGAGCCTCTAGTCTACGCATAACAGCAGCTAACTTAGCATCGGTTGCTACGTTGGCCTCAATGGAATGGATACCTCCTTTAGAAGAAGTAGGGTCATTAGTCCTAGATTTTTCAGGAGTAGGGTCCCATTGGATGGATTTTTCAGCTAATTCCTCAAACAATGTCCATCCTTCATCTTCATTCTTTTGCAGAAATCCTCCTTGACACATGGATTCTAACAGTGTTTTAGTAGAATAATCTAATCCATCATAGAGAACTTGGCAAAGTCGCCATTTCTCTATCCCATGGTGAGGACATTGGGCAAGGAGATCCTTAAAACGCTCGAAGTATTTCCAAAAAGGTTCATTGGCTGTTTGCTTAAACTGGAGGATATTCTTCCTAATCAGTGCAGTCTTGTGAACGGGATAAAATTTCTTTAAGAAGGCCTTAATGAAATTATCCCAAGAAGATATAGAACCGGCCTCTAGACTGTAGAGCCATTTCTTTGCTAAATCCTTCAAAGCAAAGGGGATAAACCTAAGTTTGATAGCATCGTCTCCTAACTTAGGCATATTCATCATTTGACATACTTCTTCAAATTCCCTTATGAAGAAGTATGCATCCTCAGATTCAAGTCCGTGAAATTTGGGAAGAGTGTTGATGTATTGTGGCTTGAGTTCATATGGGTCAACACTTTCGATAGTGAGCTGGATGCAAGAAGGAAGAGAGGTTCTAATAGGATAGAACCTATCTTGGAGTGACTGTTGTTGTGCCATGTGTGAGTCGGGCTTGAGCTCGGGTGGTGAACTAGTTCTAGTTAGCCTGGATGTGAGTGGGTCTCTCGACCAAGCGGTCATGCACAATCAGCAAACAAGTTCACCCAATCAATCAAAAAGAAAAAGAAAAACAAACAAAATCCTATTCTAGGGTTATCCTTGACCTAGACGACTCCTAACTTTAGACTGTCCTTAGGAGGTCTATTGTCGACGTCAACCACGAGCTAATCGGCCAGTTCAGGGCAAGACCGGTGGGAGGTTTTCCGTCGGAGACGTTCCTTAATTAAATAACCACCGTTCTTCGGGCTTTCGGCCCTCAATCCCTTCGCTAGACACCGATTTGGCAAGGGTTAATTTCGAACAACTTTCCTTCTTCGGTCAATCTCCTATTGAGTCCGAGTTACCTTAGGGCCAACGTCTAGTCAAGTTTTAATTAGGGTTAGGGTTGTGAGTGTGACTGGTATGATTTGTGGGCCAAGGAAGGGTGATGAAATCCCCACCTTATCTTTGTTATGGGTTATGCCCTTAAAATGGATTAGTGTACGTGTAAAGCGGTAGAAAAGTAATCACTCAAGAAAGCGGTAAACAAACAAGAGTGCTTCCTAATCTATATGCTATGCAAACGTACCTTGTCGCCAGCACTCTTCAACAGAATAAAAGAATTAAAATAGACACGTGCCCTAAAATGCAAGAGTCTAAAAAAAAAAATTTTTTTATTTTTTCAACAAATAGGTTAATGTTAATTATTAACAGTTGCAAAGTGATTACAGAGAGGAAATAACACAGCAGAAAATATTTTTTTGCACTGCAGAGCAACCTGCAGAAAAATCCTTTAGTAGTGAGCTACAATTGCCGCGGATTCGCGGCTTTTGCCGTGGATTCGCGGCAAACTTGTAGGTCCAAGTGCTCTGCCTTCGAGGGCAGAGGCACTGGATAGCAATATGTGTCTTCTGCTGCTCTGTTTCTGCTTTCTGTTCTCTGTACCTGCAACAGAAAAGAAAGAATGATTAGAACAAAGAAATCGTGCCGTTCCTTCCCCGGCAACGGCGCCAAAATTTGATTGAGAATAAAAATAGAGTTCAGATTGTCTTAGTCTCAATGCGAATCCGCTGTAGCAAGGGCTCGAGCGGGTCGTGATCCTCAGGGAAGGATGCGATGCAAGCTTTTCGGCCGATTCCCTTGTATGCTTCAAGTAAGAGGAAAAAGATTAGATTTGTGATGAAAATATGAGATTAAAAACGTGGTTTTGCTGATCTTCAACCACAACCCTATTGCAAATTAAAGAGCTTGATCTTCATCTTAAGATTAATATAATTCACCCTAGGTTATTACCACAATATCAAGAAAGAAAATTAATACACAATTCTAACTAAGTTACATAGATCAAAAACCTAACTATGGTTCCTCCTAACATCTAGGTACAGCCTAATAGAAGACGAATCTCAACTTATGCTGTCCTAGTTCTTAAGTTGAAGTCATGAAAAGGTCCTTTTATCATATAACCTAGATTAAGAATTTTAAGTATTTTTTTTTTTTAACCTTCTAGAATTAGTTGCCTTTAAACCTAGGGTTTCTAGTGATGTTCATTAATCGGATCAAGATTTAATTGCTTCTAGGGTTGCTTCAAGAATCTCAGCAAACCACTAGGAAGATTAGTTCTTCATCATCATTTTTTTTTTGCTTTTTCAATTATTTAATTTTTTGGTTTTTATCTAATGAGAAAGACTGCAAAAATAAAGAAAAAACGAAAACAAGAAGAGATCGAAGATTAAAACACGAGAGATTGCAAAAGAAATAAAATAATTGCAGAAATTTAACAGAGAACAAAAGAGTGACCTTTATTGATGGATCTCCGGTTACACAATTGTCTCCTTCTTCTCCACAAAGAACTTGAACTAAAAATTACAACTTTGAATAAAAATAGCTAAAGCAAACCCTAATCGTCTCTGCATGCCCATCCCTGTTGCGACTGCTTGGATATTTATAGTGCATAACGTAGAGGAGTCCCGGATAAGAACGCGCCAGAAATCAGTTGCCTTGCCTCATCCATAATGCCGCGGATCCGCGGCTTTTGCCGCGCCTCCGCGGCACTTTGGTGTCTTCTGGCCACGCGCTTCGGCGCGTGGCCTCTCCTGGTCCGTCCATGTGGGCTTCTGCTTTTATAAGTGTGATCCTGGCCTTTTAATCTAGATTTTCGAGATAACTTGATAATCAAGTTACTCTTAATCCAGATTTCTTCAAATCCTCTCTCCACGAAATTCCTCTTTATCTTGGCTTTTTATCCTTATCCCGCAGGTGTTTAGGGTTTGATAGAAGTCTATCCAACCCTAATTTCTGATATTTGCAACTTTTAGCCCTTGTATTTGCATTTTGAATCTTTGTATTTGCGCTTCTTCACCTGGGCTTCAAACATGGGCTTGGATCTGGGCTTTTGGGCTCTTTTAGCTTTATTCTTTATTAAATTGATAATTTGAGGCCTGCACATATTAAATAAAGAAATATTAATAATTGTGCATTATAATATGAATAAATGTGCAAATGCGATGGTATATATGATGTCAATTATGCATTTTTCACTACCTATCACATATAGTGGATACAAATGAGCATGAAGTTCAATTATATATGAATCAAATGTAATTCACTATTTGTATATGTATACATGCAAGTTTTGATAAAATCTACATTTAGACTAGTTCATACCACATGAAGCACAATAAATCATAAAACATGAACATGCTATGAATATTAGGAATGAACAAGCATGAACATAAAAAGTAAGAGTTTAGAGATTGTTACCAACTCCAAAGCTCCTAACATGGTGGTTGTCCCACCAAAACTCCTTGATAGCGATGCATCCAAATGTATGTCCATCAAGTCCATTGCATCTACTACCAAGGCACCAAATCTCTCACGTCTTGAGAGATCCCTCACCTACATCAAAAACATGGGGTGGGGGTTTTAGTACCCATCTTTGCTTGGGTCCTTTGGGGTTAGTCTTGTAAGGAACCCAAAATCTTTTATAATTAGCAAAATTTAGAGAATTAATATTATCATAACAAAACTTTGCTAAATGGCCTTTGCGGCCACAATGTGTACATATGTACACCTTAGTATGCTTATGTGTAGGAGTGTGATCATGTTGTGCAACATAAGCATGATGATGTGCATGAATAGATGGAGTTTGTTTCTTTGAAAACAAGGACTCCAATTTAGTATGATTAAATGCACATGAGTTCAAAGTTGAACTCAAACCATCCATTTTATTTTTCAAATTCTTAATCTCATTAGTTGTGGCATGTAAAGCATGGTGAGATATAGAATCATTTTTCTTTTTCTTTTGTGAAACAAAATCTTTTTCTTTTTCACAAATTTTTCTTTTTAAAGATTTATTTTCTTGAAAAACACTTTCTCTTTGTTTTTCACCAAATCAATCTTATCTTTCAAAATAGTGTTCCCTTCACATAAATTATTCAATTTTGTAAGCAAGGAAATATTCTCATTTTTCAAATCATTGTTGTCTTTTTCTAAACATGCAATGTTAGATTTAAAAGAGTCTTGTTCTACATGCATGCAAGCAATATTCTTTTTCAAATTTTTATTTTCCTTTTTAATCATGTCATATTTTTCAAGCAATAGATGACAAAAAGTAGATAGCTCATCATATGACATATCCTCATCATCGGATTCGGAGTTTACCTCAAGGGGTTATCCCCTTGGACCATGTAGCACTTGTTGGAGGTGTCGCTTCCAACGTCCGAGTCACTCCCCGCATAGTATAGATCTTTTTCGCCGAGGGAGGTGATGATGTTCCATACTACAAAAGCCGATTCAACATTAGAAACCCTAGATAAATAATCATCATTTAGGGTTGACTTGATAGCATGAAGGGCTTTTGCATTAGCCTCAAAATTTTTACCATCTAAAGAATATGCATTATTAGTGGTGGCAATATAGACATGAAATCCTAAGGCTTTGAGGTACAAAGACATCTTAACCTTTCAAATTTGGATGTTAAGGATGTCAAAGGTGGGTGGTGACATGAAGTCCATGGTGTGTGTACAAAATCTTGTGATTAGCCTAAAAATGAGGATCTTTAACTCTAGGTTGTTAAACCCAAATCAGAGTACCAAGCTCTGATACCAATTGTAAATCATCTAGAGGGGGGGTGAATAGGTGATGGCTAATCTAATGGTCACTTAATGGTAAATTATGCAAATAATGCGGAAGCTATAACAAATATGACCAAATTGAATCTTCTTTTAATTAAACACTTATGTATAACTCAAGAGTGTTGCCGAATTCCCTTTGCAGGGTTCTGGACAAGCTCCTCTAGATTCCCCTTGAATGGGTTGAGGTGCCGCGTTGGCTCTCTTGGTTGAATACTAGTGTTAACAACAATCCCAAGCAAGTATAGCAATTATGAGCACAAGGGAATATATCAAGCATGTAAATGATAAAGACAATTATTGAATGCAAGATATAAAAGAGACAAAGAGAGAGAGAGAGAGAGATAGAGTAAGCAATCGCAAACACAAAGGTATGTTTCGAGGTTCGAGCACACTTGCTCTACATCCCCGCCTTCGACACACGAAGGATTTCCACTATGCAAGATCCTAATGGATCTCTCCTCGGTGCCGCAACACCTACAAGCCCTCGGACTCCCTAGTCCCGTACACACCGCAAGCCCACCGGCTCGCCGAGGCCGCACCTCGTACAACAAGTCCGCACCCGAACTCGAAACAACGACGAGCACACTTGCCCGTCTCCTCAAAGAACAAAGAAAAGATCTTTGGTGATCACAACACTTTGATCACCTAAAGAGCTCTCACTACAACACACCTATAGGATGTATAATCAATGGTTGCTCAAGTGTGGTGTGAGAAAATCAAGGATGTGAAAGGTGGAAGAAAACTCAAAGACTTTCTTTTAACACTCTTGATAAAACTTCCCTTAAGATAGGAAATATTGGCACTCTATTTTGTGGAGAAAACTTCTGAAAATGACTAGAAAAAATTGGCTCTAAGTCTCCCAAAAAATCTTGGCTCAAAACAATGACCAAACCCCTTTTATAGAGGTCAGAAAAATGTGACCGTTGGGGTCTGTCAGAGCTGCCGGTCTACCGGCCGGTCGACCGCCAACGGTCAAAAATCCGACCGTTGGAGCTTCCGGTCGACCGCCCGGTCTACCCAGAAATCCAGAGAGCAGAACTCTCTGCAGCGGTCGACCGTCCGGTCGACCGGACCACTGTGCTGACAGACATGCACAAGTCTGTGCACGTCCGGTCGACCGTGGGTCGACCGGCCATGGTGCGGTCGACCGCTCGGTCGACCGACCAGCCTGTCAGCCAGTTCCAGGTTAACACTTTTAAAAATTCCATAAACTTGTTTTAACATTCTATATTGAAAACCAAACTTGTGATAAAAATTTTCAAGACATATATCAACATATTCATATCATTTCAGCGTCTTGCAAATTTTATCAAAAATCAAAACATGTATTTTTCAAACTCGGTTTTCATAACTTCACAAAATATAAAAACAAAATATTTGATTTCATTTTAAAGCATAGTGTGTATGGATATGATCCACTACACAATCATAATGTAATATCTATGTTTTTGTCATAAAGCTCTAAATTTGGTTTTTGTTAAAAGATAAGTACATGAGAAAACCAACAACCAAACTTGTATTTTTCAAAATGAAAAATTTTTTCTAAACCAAAAAATCTTTTATGAAAACAATTCTATCAAGATTGTGTGTGCATGGTATACTTGAGCAATCCACCAACTATCTATCCTTTACATTTTATCTAAAACATAAAAATCTTATACCTAGACACAAGTCTTGATCTTGAAGCCTTCCCTTGAAGTCTTCTCATCTTCTTGACTTGGTCCAAGCTTGATCCAAAAGCTCCTTGGATCACACCGTGCTAACTCCAAATCTTGACATTTTATCCTTTGTTGAGCTATGCACCTTTAAGATCTTGATAATGAATCTGTCACTAATTAAACACAAGATCATTAGTAAACATAACTTCATGAGTTGATCATCATCAAAACTAGGGTGATAGGCCTTTGGGCCAACACTAACCATCTAACCACTTACTTGATAATCCACATGAATCGGGTTGCCTCTATTAAGGCCTTGTTCTTGCAAGAGCCATTGATGGCCAATGATGATGGGTTCTAACATCTAACTTGCTAACTTGCTAACCAAGCTAACTCTCTTTTATTTTCATGCTTTCTTTTTAGTAGTGTAATGAGTGATGCTTGTGTTAGCTTGATCTTGATGCATGTTTTGATTGTGACGAACCATCCATGTGCCATGCTTTGTATCGTCTCTTGAAGCCAAGGATTAATGATGGCCGAGGATCAAAATGTGAGGCAACTATCATGAAGAGGTTAGCATGGTTAGTGGAGTATTTAGTAGTTAGTAGCCATGAGTTTTCTTTTTCCTTATTTTAGAAACTATTTTCAAACCTAGCCTCTTGCGCACATCAGACGGATCTGCGGACGAAATTACCCGAGAAGGAATATACCAGGAAGCGTCTCGAAGCCCGACGGAGCCCCGGACCAAAACCAGGGAGCTCCCTCCCTGGTTTTGTCGCGGATCCGCGGCAAAGGAGCGGATCCGCGCGTCGATTTTCGACGCGTGGCCCCGTCTCGTCTTCTGGAAGCATCTGAGGCCTATAAATACCCCTGTATTCAGCCAAAACGAAAGCATTTTTTGTTTTTAGGAGTAGGTGCAGATTTTAGGAGTAGTGTAGGTGAGTGTTCTTCATTTCTTGTATTTTCTTTTCTTTTTAGATCATTGTAGTAGGGCTGAGTGATTCATAGAGAGAGATAGTGAGGGATTGATGTAATGGATAGTAACAGTCTATGTAAAGGTGTCTCCTTTCTCTTCCATTGTAATCTCTTTCATCTTCTACATGATTTCTTGCTAACTTTTCTTCTCATGGCAATCTAACTACTAACCACTAACCATCTAACCAATTACTTGATAATCCACATGAATCGGGTTGTCTCTATTAAGGCCTTGTTCTTGCAAGAGCCATTGATGGCCAATGATGATGGGTTCTAACATCTAACTTGCTAACTTGCTAACTTGCTAACCAAGCTAACTCTCTTTTATTTTCATGCTTTCTTTTTAGTAGTGTAATGAGTGATGCTTGTGTTAGCTTGATCTTGACGGTTTGAATGTGATGAACCATCCATGTGCCATGCTTTGTATCGTCTCTTGAAGCCAAGGATTATTGATGGCCGAGGATCAAAATGTGAGGCAACTATCATGAAGAGGTTAGCATGATTAGTGGAGCATTTAGTAGTTAGTAGCCATGAGTTTTCTTTTCTTTTGTTTTAGAAATCATTTTCCAAACCTTTTCTCATTTTTCTATCGATGTTTTCACCGCCTTCTTAGTTCATCCTTGTTCCATTCTATTTTCTATTTTGTTTTCCAAACCACGCTTCACTCTTGTTTTCTTCGCCGTTTTCATCACTCTCCTCACCTACCACATTCTAGATTTCATTTTCTTTTCTTTTTCATTCTTTTAACAAATAAGAATTGTTAACATACAACGGGAATAGAAACTGTTAATGCTTCTATCGCCTCTCTTCTCTGTGGATACGACCCGTTGAGCCAATGCTATAATGGAAGTATCGAGGGTACATTAGCACATTCGAGCTTTTCATTGACTTTACATAAAACACACTTTTGAGTGCTAGTTTCCCCATCGATCAAATTTTTGGCGCCGTTGCCGGGAAGGGAATGGTTTCGTTTTCACGTTTTTGTTAACATTGTCTTCTCTGTTTTGGTGTGCAGGACATTCTTTACAGGTTCTTAATCTTGCAGAACATAAGCTAGCTTTGCATCCCCCTGCTCTTGAAAGCAGGGCCCCAGATTCTAAAGAAAAGCCGCGCAATCGCGACATTTGCCGCGAAAACGCGGCCATTGTGTGAACATGATAAATCTTGTTGTGCTGAGATATGTGAATTGTAATAGCTAGTATATTTGTGCTGCTATTTTTTCTGCTTTGATTGCCTACACACCATAATAAATAAAAGAACTAAAATACGGTATTTGGACGCGTTTAAAACGGTTTAGACATTTGCATTTAGGCACGTGTCAATTCAATTCCAAAATACTGTATTTTGTTCTGTTGTTGTGATTTGGATGGAGATGTACATATGGCATTGCATATAGCATAGGACAAACACGTGGGTGATTTATCGCTTTGTGTTATATTCTTGTCTATATTGCACACTTGCACGAATTGAACTTAAGGGCAAACTCCAAACAAGATAAGGTGGGGTTTCATCACTCTTCCTTAGCCTAAAAATCATCTCCCCACTCACACAACCCAAGCCCTAATAAAATTTGAATAGACATTGGCCCCTAGGGACATCTAGGTCTAGGTCAACCGTACTCTAGGCCTGGTTTTGATTTTTCTTTTTGTTTGTTGTTTGATTTTTTCTTTTTTTTGTGATTGTTTGTGAAATGGCATTCAACAATAACAATTCTTTCAATCCAAATATGAATCCATATTTCACACCAACACCATTTGATCTGGATAATTCCAACCCGGTATTTACAATATGCACCAACCAAATACACCGGGTTGGCCTTATCCGAATCAATACAACCCATACCCACATTCTTATGACTATAATTTCCAAAATAATTTCAACTCGTCACAGAGTCAATGGGGATTCACTTCCCCCGAGTTTAATTTTCAACCTCCTTGTCAACATATCCACCTTATCCACAATTTACACAATGTTCATTCCCCGATTTCGCTTCCTATACTCCTTTTTCTGAACCTCCCATTGAAGAAAAATCTGAGTTACAAAAGAGTATAGAAGCCAATCTACAAAGGGCCGAACAACAACTTCAGAAAACATTAGCCTCTTCAATTCCACCACATTTTCAAGATTCATACTCAGTTCCACCAGACCAAAATAGAAAACCATCAATTTTGGAAATGCGTATGCGTGAGTCCAAACAAAAATCACTAAATCTGATGGACTCATAATTCCAAAACAACATTTCATCTTTTCAACAAAATAATGAACCAATCAGCCAGCAAAAGATGCTTGAATTCATGACTCAGGCTCAAAACGTTCGTAATCGTGACATAGAAATGATGATCCAAACTTTACCTTCTCATCTTATGACCATTTCTGATGTCACTAACCATTCTGTTAGAGCCACAGAGTCATGTTGTTTTGGAAATCAAGATTCAATTTCAGCACACCCACCTGAACTTGTCCAAACTTCAAATCCCATTGACTTTTTGGCAAGTTATCCTTTTTCTGAAATTAAACTTGAGCATGAATATAATCATGAACCTCAAATTAGTGATGCAATTCTACTTCCTGATTCAATTATGACTCCAGTTTTTTCACCTGATTTCAATCCTTTTCCCGAGTCAGTATTGGATCCTGTACCAATCCATTGTGAAATTGAATCACCAATCATTCATGATGATCATATTGAACTTGACCAATTTCATACCTTTGAGAGTCCCATTGATAAATTGGCAAGTTCTCATTTTTGGGGAATTGAACTCAATGAGGAATGTGACTTTGATCCTCAAATTTGTGATCCAGTTCAAATTCCTGAATCATTATTGACTCCTGTTATATTACCCAATTTGAGTAACATTTTAGAGTCAATTTTGATTCCCATATTTGTCATTCCTGAACTTGAATCACCACTATTAGAAAGTCACATTCCATCATGGGAAAATAATTGTGGACTTGAGTTTCAACTTCTTGATTTGGACCCACTTCCTGAACCGATCTCGACTCCCGAACCTTTACTTGACTTGAGTCATTTTCCTGAGTCGGTATTAGTTCCTGTACTTCCTGAGTCCAAATCAATCATTCCATTATGGGACAAGGTTGTTGATAAATTTGACTCCAAAATTATTTTGAAAATTTGGAAATTAGATGGGGTAAAACTGTTAATAAAAATCATGCATATATACATCATTCTTGTGGGTTGTATTCTTGAGATTTCTGGTGGGTTCCTCCGGACTCCACGTAAGAATGATTGGGTCGCATTTCGTGGACCAATCAGACCGCCACCGGAACCACCACCTTGAGGTGATTTTTTCTTCCCTCTCTATTTGTTTCTTGCATACATATATCACGATGCATTGAGGACAATGCATGAGATAAGTGTGGGGGAGGGTTTACTAACTTAGAGTTTTTTAGATTTTCTTTCTTTTACACTTCTTTTAGGATACTTTTAGAAATCTTCCCTTTTGTATAGGAATTTTCTCTTTCTTTAAAAACTTTTTGAAGTAAGAGACAAAGTTTGGATCTATTTTTAAGAAAATTAAGATGATCTTAGAAATTAAGAAAGCCTTAATTATGACATCTTAAACCTAGTCGAAATAATTGATCTTGTTTAAAATTATAGGCTAAGTAAGATAAATTGGGGAGATAATTTTATCTTGAATTTTTTGCCTTAGATAATATACACTTCACACTTACACATTTTTTTGGATGGAAACAAAGACCTAAAATGCCATAAAGCAAAAAGAATATATATATATGTGTGTGTGTGTGTGTGTGTGTGTGCATAAAACATCACTTATTAAGCTGGGTAATTGTGCCTCAAGAAGCATGATTATTCACGCCTAACGGTGGTCAAAAGAATCAAATAATCCCCCTTAGTTTTGTGGCCTTGTTTACTCGAGTCCTTTAACCCGAGGATGTTTTCTCATCTGGTGCCCTAGGACCGTCTGGTTTGGGAGTCATCGGTTATAGGCTCGCTACATGGGTGAACTAGAAAGCCTAATAAAACTAAGGGAAGAAAAAAAAAAGAAGAAAAAGAAAGAATATATATAAATGGCTTGATGGTTAGAGTTGAAATCTCAGAAATCTTCACTATCACAAAGTGCATATTATCTAGGTTTTATGAAAGATAAAATATTCAATCCAATTTTGAAATCTTACCTTAATTGAAGACAAGATCTTGCATAGAGACTAAGTTTAAGGAAGAATGATTTGTGGTGGACTTATGACCTTAGATCACTTATATTTTTGCAAAAATAGTTCGAAAACATGTCTCTCTTTCAAAATGTGTTTTCAAAATACTAATATTTGTCTTCTTTCTTTATGGATTTTGTGGGTGCAATCCGCTGAAACCCTCAGGAGACAACACTCCTCCTCTAGGGTAACCTAGAGGTTTAACGGCTTGTTGCACATGCTCAGTGCAATCGCGTCACCTGCAAAAGTGGTATAATAACATTTGTAGTATAGTTTTTCTTTTCTTATTTTGCTCAGGACGAGCAAAAGAATAAGTATGGGGGTGTGATTAGTCTACAATTCTGCATTATTATGTCGCATTCTCTCACCGCTTTATGAATAAATTGTCGGTCTAAACCGTGTTTTGGTCTTTATTGCAGGTAGATCCAAAGTTCAAGGGCAAAGATGTAATAAGAGCTTAATGAAACCCAATTAAGGGTAATTAAATCCGCATTACTTGGAGGCCAAGCAAGGGATTATCTAGAAGATACATTGAACCTAACCTCTTGCGCACATCAGACGGATCTGCGGACGAAATTACCCGAGAAGGAATATACCAGGAAGCGTCTCGAAGCCCGACGGAGCCCTGGACCAAAACCAGGGAGCTCCCTCCCTGGTTTTGCCGCGGATCCGTGGCAAAGGAGTGGAGCCACGCGTCGATTTTAAACGCGTGGCCCCATCTCTTCTTCTGGAAGCATCTGAGGCCTATAAATACCCCTGTATTCAGCCAAAACGAAAACAGTTTTCGTTTTTAGGAGTAGGTGCAGATTTTAGGAGTAGTGTAGGTGAGTGTTCTTCATTTCTTATATTTTCTTTTCTTTTTAGATCATTATAGTAGGGCTGAGTGATTCATAGAGAGAGAGATAGTGAGGGATTGATGTAATAGATAGTGACAGTCTATGTAAAGGTGCCTCCTTTCTCTTCCATTGTAATCTCCTTCATCTTCTACATGATTTATTACTAACTTTTCTTCTCATGGCAATCTAACTACTAACTACTAACCATCTAAGCAATTACTTGATAATCCACATGAATCGGGTTGCCTCTATTAAGGCCTTGTTCTTGCAAGAGCCATTGATGGCCAATGATGATGGGTTCTAACATCTAACTTGCTAACTTGCTAACTTGCTAACCAAGCTAACTCTCTTTTATTTTCATGCTTTCTTTTTAGTAGTGCAATGAGTGATGCTTGTGTTAGCTTGATCTTGACGCATGTTTGAATGTGATGAATCATCCATGTGCCATGCTTTGTATCGTCTCTTGAAGCCAAGGATTATTGATGGCCGAGGATCAAAATGTGAGGCAACTATCATGAAGAGGTTAGCATGGTTAGTGGAGCATTTAGTAGTTAGTAGCCCTGAGTTTTCTTTCTTTTGTTTTAGAAATCATTTTCCAAACTCTTTTCTCATTTTTCTATCGATGTTTTCACCGCCTTCTTAGTTCATCCTTATTCCATTCTATTTTCTATTTTGTTTTCCAAACCACGCTTCACTCTTGTTTTCTTCGCCGTTTTCATCACTCTCCTCACCTACCACATTCTAGATTTCATTTTCTTTTCTTTTTCATTCTTTTAACAAAGAAGAATTATTAACATACAACGGGAATAGAAACTGTTAATGCTTCTATCGCCTCCCTTCTCTGTGGATACGACCCGTTGAGCCAATGCCATAACGGAAGTATCGAGGGTACATTAGAACATTCGAGCTTTTCATTGACTTTACATAAAACACACTTTTGAGTGCTAGTTTCCCCATCGATCAGGTACATGTAACACGATAACATGACATGAGCTCTGTTGATAGCATGAAACAAGATAACGAGAAATAATAGATGTGAGATTCTAGAGGTGGCCCCCGTGGCTTGAATCCACGTGGCACTTAGTTCCACACATCACATATCAACAGCTCACGTATTTAGTAACGGGAATGTCAATATCAGAACGGTAAATAATAATGTAACGAGAATATAGGACGGATTACTCATGTAACAATAAGTCATGTTATAACGGGAATACAAGAATATCCATGAGCAGTAATTGTTGGCCCAATGGCCTTCCACTCTAGTTTTGATGATGATTAACTCATGTAGTTATGTTTACTAATAATCTTGTGATTTTAGTTTCAGATCATTAGACAAGATATTAGTTGGTGATTGCTTCAACTAAAGGAGTTTGGATGCTTTCACATGATGATTCCAGAGCCCGAGCATCATGATCACACATTGTACTCATTGGAGTCAAGCTCGGTGGATCACGGTTTGGATCAAGTCTACTTGAAGATGGAAGATCGTTAGAAGACTTAGGTATCCTAGTTTAGTTTAGTGTGTTTTAGATCTATGTGTAAAGATTAGAATAGTTGATATGCTCAAGTTCACAACACACACGTTTTATGTTTTGATATTTGTTTTCATGAATAGTTTAGATTAAAACAAGTTTAAATGGTTTTTATGTATATTAGATGTGTTCTATATACATACATACTTCATTTCTTAGATAAACTTATTTTGATATGTCTATTCATGAGTTTTAGGAAAAATCAGATTTCCTATTGAAAAATTCAAGTTTGATTAAATACAGGTTTTGATTTTTGATAAAATTTGTAAGACACAAAAATGATTTAAAATGTTTGATATGTGTCTTGAAATTTTTATCACATGTTTGTATTTTAGTATAAAATAATAAAACTATTTTTATGATATTTTAGAAGATTTATAAGATTTATTAGAATATTTTTTAACATGTTTTTCTGACCCAGAATCCTGGCTGCCAGGCTCTGGCAGTCGACCGGGCCGGTCAACCGGATTTCAGAGTCAGTCGATCGATCGGTCGACCGACGTGCACAAGGCTGTGCACGTCTGGCCAGGCAATTGGGCCGGTCGACCGAGCGGTCGACCGGACAGAGAGGTTTGCTCTCTGTAAATTTTCGGTCGACTGACCGGTCGATCGCTGGCGCCCAACGGTCATATTTTTGACCGTTGGCGGTCGACCGCCAGCTGTTCTGGCTGACAAAAACAGCCTAACGGCTAGTTTTTATTTGGGCCTATATATACCCCATTTCTTGGGGATTTTAACTAAGATTTTTAGCAAGAATTTTCTCTATTCTCTGATTTATAAAATAAGTTTTCAAAAGTGTTTTGTGCCAAAAAGATTTATCTTTATATTATTTTAGGTTTTTGGAAAAATCAAAGGAAATAGAATTTTGAGAGATTTGTGTTTGTTCTTCATTTCCATTATCTTCAAGAGTTTTCCCAAGATTATTTCTTTGAGTTTTTTTTTTCCAAACACCTTACTTTTCACACTTGAGTTATATCTTCTATCCTATCTATTTAGGATCATTTGTTTTGTGAAAAGAGATTGTTTGAGGTTGTGGAAACCTCTTAATTGTAAACCCTTCTTGTTTTGTTGTATCCCTCTTTGGTAGAGGTTGATCGGAGTGGTGTTGGTTTGTATCCCTCTTCGGTAGAGATGATTTGTGTTTGTTTGGCTAAGGGCCTATGCCTCATTTGTGAGGTGGATTGTGGTTGTATTGCCTCGATGGCATTGTAAGGTTGAGAGAGGAGTTCGGTACTCCTAGTGGATTAGAAATCCTTCTCGGTGAAGGCGGGGACGTAGAGCTAGGGGCTCGAACCTCGGAACATATCTTTGTGTTTGCGTTTGATCCATTGTCTCTTAACCCTCTCTCTTTATTTGTGTTTGAGCATCATTCATATCATCATATCTTGTATGCTTGTGTTGTCCTTGCATTTGATTCATATTGTTTATCCTTATATGCTTGGATTGATTGTGTGTGCCTCACTTGTACTTAACCACGAGAGCTTCATATAGCACCTCAACTCTTATTCAGAGGAATCAAGAGGAGTTAGTCCAGAGCCCTTCACGGGGAATTCGGCTACACTCGTTGGTTGTATTAAGTGTTTGTGCAAATTTGTTTTAGCTTCCGCATTTAGTTTCTAGATTAGCATTGTCACCTATTCACCCCCCTCTAAATGACCCTTCAATTGGTATCAGAGCCTACGCTCCTGATACTTGGTTTAACAACCTAGTAGTGAGATCTTGATTTGCTAATCATTCATTTACATTTGCACGAATATTTGTTTGCACGCACACTCATGGATTGCTTGTCACCTCCCATATTCGATGTGTCCAACATTGACATATGGAAATTTAGGATGTCCATGTATTTTAAGACCCTAGGATTACATGTTTTCCTTGCCGCTACCAAGAGATGTTATCTTGGTGACCGCAAGCATATAGGGGCCAATGCACTTGCCCTAAAGGCTATTAGAAACACGCTTAACAATGATTATCTTATGCATGTTTCTAACTTTGATTCCGCTTTTGTAGTGTGGAACAAGTTGACCACCTCCATCTCCAAGCTTCAAATACCAATCCAACAAGAGGAGGAATCTAGTGGAGAATCCAAGCCACAACGATGCTATATGGTCCAAGGGAATGACTCCCTTGAGGTACATTCGGAATCCCAACTAGATAGTAATGATGCTAGTTCTTCTTGTGATGAGCATGTTGATCCTAACACTTTAAATGAAGAACTATCTATTGTGTGTGAAAAATTGATTGAAAAATATAACATTTTGAAAAAGAAGAGCTTTGAACTAAAAGATGAAAACAAGATTTTATGTTCAAAACTTGATTTAGTTTTGCAAGAAAAGGAGGAGATTTCAAATGATAGAGATTCATTGAAATCTCAACTTGATCTTGCACTTAAGAAAATGAATTTTTAAAATCTAAAAATGATTGTAATGTTATTTTAAAGAAAAATGAAAACTTGTCTTTAAAACTTGATTTTGTTTTAAAGGAGAATGTTGCTTTGAAAAATAAAATAATTTCTATTTCAAATGAATTAGATGTTTGTTTAAAGAAAAATATTGTTTTGCAAAATAATATTGATGCACATGTTTGCCATGCTAGGATAGATTCATCTAGATCACCTATTGCATGCTCCACTTCTTTTTAATTGATAATGATATATCCATGCTTAAGAAGAGTGTAGATTGTTTGGGCTCCACTTTGAGCCATTGTGTTTCTAGTCATTCACGTTTGGAATCTTTGTTTCGAAAGAAATAAGTACCATCTATGCATGTACACCCTCCACGGCATACACATGCTACTCACGATCACCATCACACCATGTATACTCATGTGTACACTTGTACACATTGTGGACGTAAGGGCCACCTTGCTAAATTTTGCTTTGATCGTTTAAATGATTGTAATTTAGCAAATAAATTTGTTTGGGTTAGAGAAGGTACTAACTCCCATGGACCCAAAAAGGTATGGGTACCAAAGACCACCCCTAGTATTTTTGATGTAGGTGTGGGCTCTCGCTTGACGTGAGAGTATAGGTACCTTGGAGTGGATGCGTTCCGAACTTCATGACTACTATGTGGATGCATCACTTTCAAGGGATGTTTGGTGGGAAGACCACCTTATTTTGGAGAACTAGAGAGGTGCCCTTATTGGTTTTGGTATCGATCTCTAACTCCTATTTACATTTACATGTTTTTCATATTATTGTTTATAACATGTATTGTTTATTGCTCATTATGCTATGCCATGTTTATTAGAATAGTGATATACATATTTAGTTGTTTGAGACACCCATGTTCAATATGGATCTATATTTATGTGTTCTCATCTTGTTTTTAACTAATATGTATGTCCTAAATCTAATGCACATGCATATACATAATGATCATATATATGTTTATCATGTTATTTATGATTTGTTTTATGATTCATGATTTGAATATATGTTTAAATGTTAGTTTTCATTAAGACTAAGATTTATACTTGTACATATAGTGGGCCACAAGTAAATTTATATATGTTTGTGCTTGAATGCTTATTTGTACCCATTAGATGTGCTAGTATAGTCTAGTTTTGATGATTCATGCATTTTAAACTTGTATTCCTATTTTATCCATGTTTTCATGTTTACATGTTTTCACTTCATATATATGTCCATCTTGTCTAAACTATTGATTATACATATACATCCTTGAGCCACATGCCTTCATGCATATACCTTTTGTGGACTCATTATGTTTTGGATATGTATGTATACCTTAGTTTATACTTGGCATACATATGCCTTGAAGTATAAATTGTTTTTAATAAAATTTTAGTTTTTCATGTTTTTCATGATTTAAGGAATATGAGCTTAATTGAAAAATTTTCATGATGTCATGTTTCACATAACACTTGTTCACTCACATTATTTTAAATGTTTCTCATGATTGTGTTTTCATGAGTATAATTTGAGCTTTATAGATTTTGAGTGTTTAGTGATCATGTGTTTTACATAATTTCATGAAAAATAATTTTGTTTTATTCCTTACTTGAAGGATTTCGTACTAGTTTAAAAGTTTTTCCATTTAACTAGTTGCGGGATTCTTCGTTTTGGGTAGGATATGAGGTATACAATTGATATTATTTGTTGTTTCAATTGATATCATTGATTTCTTCCAATTGGTATCAATATTGACATTTTTTTTGTATACTCATATGTTTGTATGTATGTATGCTTTCATTTCATATAGTATCAATTTCGATTGGTATCTAATTTTTCATACATATATATTTGTTTATGCAAAGCTTGAATTTTCAAATGAATATCTTATTTCAATTGATTAGTTTTCAATTGGTATGCTAATACAAGCTTTTGCATCATTTCAATTGGTATTTCATAAAGGGGGAGAAAACTTGCATTTCTTATTTCAATTGGTATTTTTGATTTCCACTCCCTCACTTTATGATAGAAAATAACAATTTTAATTGGTATCATATGCTCTAAATGACAAATATTTTCAATTGGTATCATATTTGATTGAACCCCTTATTTACATCATTTTTTTGTTTTTAGACAAAAAAAAAGGGAGAACATTGTTTTATGGTTTTTAACCCTTTGTTGATTCTTTGGTTAGAACAAAAAGGGGGGAAATTTATTGATTTGTTTTTACTTTGCCCCTTTGTTGATGATTGACAAAAAGGGGAGAATTATTTGGTGTGCATGTTTTGTTTGTATTGATTAATTGGTATCTAGAGCATGCTTGACAATTAATTTTCAATTTACAATTGGTATCAAGAGCATGTTTAGAAGATTTATTTGTTTTGATGCATACTCATGTTTAGTATTTATTGCATATATTTATTGTTTTATGCTATGCATGAGTTAAGGGGGAGCTTCTTTGAAGCTTAACTTTAATCCATGCATATATAACTCCATGAGTTTTGTCATCATCAAAAGGGGGGATTGTTGGCCCAATGGCCTTCCACTCTAATTTTGATGATGATTAACTCATGTAGTTATGTTTACTAATAATCTTGTGATTTTAGTTTCAGATCATTAGACAAGATATTAGTTAGTGATTGCTTCAACTAAAGGAGTTTGGAAGCTTTCACATGGTGATTCCAGAGCCCGAGCATCATGATCACACATTGCACTCATTGGAGTCAAGCTCAGTGGATCACGGTTTGGATCAAGTCTACTTGAAGATGGAAGATCGTCAAGAAGACTTAGGTATCCTAGTTTAGTTTAGTGTGTTTAAGATCCATGTGTAAATATTAAATAGTTGATATTCTCAAGTTCACAACACACACGTTTTATGTTTTGATATTTGTTTTCATGAATAGTTTAGATCAAAACAAGTTTAAATGATTTTTATGTATATTAGATGTGTTCTATATACATACATGCTTCATTTCTTAGACAAACTTATTTTGATATGTCTATTCATGAGTTTTAGGAAAAATCAGATTTCCTATTGAAAAATCCAAGTTTGATTAAATACAGGTTTTGGTTTTGATAAAATTTGTAAGACACAAAAATGATTTAAATGTTTGATATGTGTCTTGAAATTTTTATCACATGTTTGTATTTCAGTATAAAATAATAAAAACTATTTTTATGATATTTTAGAAGATTTATAGGATTTATTAGAATATTTTTTAACATGTTTTTCTGACTCAGAATCCTGGCTGCCAGGCTCTGGCGGTCGACCGGGCCGGTCGACCGGATTCCAGAGTTAGTCGATCGACCGGTCGACCGACGTGCATAAGGCTGTGCACGTCTGGCCAGGCAATTGGGTCGGTCGACCGAGCGGTCGACCGGACAGAGAGGTTTGCTCTCTGTAAATTTTCGGTAGACCGACCGGTCGACCGCTGGCGCCCAACGGTCATATTTTTTACCGTTGGCGGTTGACCGGGCGGTCGACCGCCAACTGTTCTGGCTGACAAAAACAGCCTAACGGCTAGTTTTTGTTTGGGCCTATATATACCCCATTTCTTAGGGATTTTAACTAAGATTTTTAGCAAGAATAATTTCTCTATTCTCTGGTTTATAAAACAAGTTTTCAAAAGTGTTTTGTGCCAAAAAGATTTATCTTTATATTGTTTTAGTTTTTGGAAAAATCAAAGGAAATAGAATTTGGGAGATTTGTGTTTGTTCTTCATTTCCATTATCTTCAAGAGTTTTCCCAAGATTATTTCTTTGAGTTTTTTTTCCAAACACCTTACTTTTCACACTTGAGCTATATCTTCTATCCTATCTATTTAGGATCATTTGTTTTATGAAAAGAGATTGTTTGAGGTTGTGGAAACCTCTTAATTGTAAACCCTCCTTGTTTTGTTGTATCCCTCTTTGGTAGAGGTTGATCGGAGTGGTGTTGGTTTGTATCCCTCTTCGGTAGAGGTGATTTGTGTTTGTTTGGCTAAGGGCCTATCCCTCATTTGTACATCATGGATCAGGGTGATACAGTTTTGAGTTTAGAAAAATACCGTTTTGATTTTTGAGCTTTAAAGTATACATCTTTATGTTTCATGAATAGAGTTCATCAAAATGAGTTTATACAATTTATATGTATTTTGGATTTCATCCATATACATTGTTGATTCAAAAGTTTAGAAAAACTTATTTGATGTTTCTATATCATGTGTTTGAGATTTGGATTTATCAAAACTTATTTTAGAGCTTATTGTAAAAAATATAGATATTTCATCTTTTATGTGTATTGGATCATATCCATACACACTAAGCTTCAAAGTATTTAAGATATCTTATTTTTGTATTTGGAGAAGTTTTAGAAAAATCGTTTTTTCAATTTGGAGATTGATTTTGAAAAATACGGATTTTTGTTTAAGGCAAATTTCTATATCACAAAAGTTCAAAATGTTTGTAATATATTTTTAATCAAACATGTTTGTATATCAAAGTATGTTAACAAATTTATTTTTGTGGAATTTATGAGAATTTATGGGATTTTATTGGAGTTAAAATAATAAGATTTTTAATCCCAAAATGTTTGATCTGGCCTTCTGCTGGTCGACCGGTCGGTCGACCGATGTGCACAAAACGTGCATGACAATTTGGCTAGTGGGCCGGTCGACCGGACGGTCAACCGGCCAGAGATCTCTGCTCTCTGGATCTGGCCCCGGTCGACCGGGCGGTCGACCGTTAGGTCAAAGCCTGGGATCGGTCGACAGGAGTCGACCAGCAGGCTGCAACTGTCAGAAATCTGATCGTTGGCCGATCGACTGGCTGGTCGACCGACAGCAGGATCTGCTGCTGAGTTGGCCTCCAACGGCTAGTTTTTAAGCACCTATAAAATGGGTTCCCTTGGCCTGTCTTACAGAAGATTTTGAGTGGCTTGCAAGCCTGATTTTCTCATCTATTGTAGAAGTTTTCTCTAGTTATTTTAGAGCTAATACTTCTATATCAAAAGGAGAGTTTTCTAGAGTGTTTTCAAACGTGATTTTTTGAATTTTTCGT
Organism: Agave tequilana; assembly: GCA_038442645.1. Classification (NCBI taxonomy): domain Eukaryota; kingdom Viridiplantae; phylum Streptophyta; class Magnoliopsida; order Asparagales; family Asparagaceae; genus Agave; species Agave tequilana. Next base: position 86,941 of record JAVJIF010015691.1, read on the forward strand.
CACATCTTTATCTTAGTTTTTCTCACACATACTTGAGCTTTCCATTGCTAAATCCATCCTATAGGAGCTTTGTGTGAGAGTTGTTTTTGTGATCAAGAGAAGTGCTCACAAGTTTTCATCCTTGTATTGTGAAGTGTTGTAGAGGTTGTGGCCTCGGTGAAGAAGTGTTTGTGGTGATCAAGTGAAGTAATCACTAAGTGTTCCGACGTGTGGTTGGAGGAGTTGTAAGAGCTGCGGCCTCGCAAGCTAGTGTGTTTGTGTGTGTTGTTCTTACGGGAACAAGAGAGGGACTTGTGGGTCTAGAGTTCTAGTGTAAACTCGTTGTAGGTGTTGCGGCACCGAGTGATCCATTGGATCGATTTTACTGAAAATCCTTCATAGTGTTGAACGCGGGACGTAGAGCAAGGGAGCTCGAACCTCAAAACAAATCTCCCGTGTTTGCGATTGCTCTCTCTCACTTGTGTTTACAAATCTTGCTTATGCTTATTGCCCATATCTCTTATATGCTTGATATATCTTGTGCTTAATTGATAAATGCTTGGGATTATTTGCTCGCACTTGTATTCAACCAAGAGAGCCATAGCGGCACCTCAACTCTTAATTTAGAGGAATCTTGAGGAGATAGTCCAGAGCCCTTCACCGAGAATTTGGCTACACTCTTATGTTATACCTTATGTGTTTAGCTTAATAGTTTTAATTTGCTTAAATAATTTTTAATTCCGTATCATTAGCATTAGATTAGCTAGTACACCTATTCACCCCCTCTCTAGGTGTATTTTCAATTGGTATCAGAGCTTGGTGCTCTTGATTTGGGTCTAACAACCTTGAGTTAAAGATCCTCATTTTAGCTAATCACAATATCTGTACACACACATACGGATTTCATGACACCTCCCTTGTTTGATATTCTTAACTTCAAACTTGAAAAGTTAAGATGTCAATGTACCTCAAAATCCTAGGTATTCATGTTTATCTTGCCACTATTAAAAATTCATATTGTTTAAATGGCAAAACCTTGAGGCTAATGCAAAAGTCATCCATGCATTAAAGAGTACCCTAAATGATGATTATTTATCTAGGGTTGCTTACTTTGATTCGACTTTTGTAGTATGGAACACACTAGTCTCTCTTGGTGAACAAAAGAAATACTATGCGGGGGTGACTCAGATGATGAATGTGATGCTTCCAACATATGCTACATGGTCCAAGGGGATGACCCCCTTGAGGTAAATTCTGGATCCGAGCTTGATGAGGATGTTGACATGTCATATGATGAGCTTGCTTCATTTTTTCATTAACTTCTTAAAAAGTATGAATTGATAAAATGGACAATAAAAGATTGAAGAATAAATATGATTCTATTTCAAAAGAAAAAGATTCTTTTTAAAAAAAAATTTGAATGCATTTCAAAAGAAAATGAATTTTTGAAAAAGGAGAATATCTCCTTCAAAATTAAATGATATATGTGAAGGAAATAATTCTTTGAAAAATAAAATCACTTTGGTGGAAAAAAAGAAATTATTTTGGAAGAAAATAACTCTTTGAAACGAAAAATTGTTTCAAAAGAAAAGAAAACATTTATAAAAGAAAAAGATTGTTGATTCTCATTCTTGCCATGCTAATAATGATCATTGTCATGTTTTTTCATGCTACTATTGACAAATATGAGATTCATGTTTTGAAAAATAGAATTGTTTGAGTTTCAACTTTGAGCAATTGTGCATTTAACCATTCTAAATTGAAAATCTTGTTTCAAAAGAAACAAGCTCCACATGTTAATGCACATAACCCACGGTGTACATATGCACACTATGCTCATATTCATACCACTCTTATGTATGCTAGAGTGTACAAATGTACACATTGCGGACGCAAAGGCCATCTTGTAAGATTTTACTTCGATAGATTAAATTTTATAAATTTTGCGAATAAAAATGTTTGGGTTCCTTATGATTCTAACCCCCTTGGATCCAAAAGAAATGGGTATCAAAATTCCCAACATTTGTATTTGATGTAGGTGCAGGCTCTCAACATGAGATGGTATGGTGCCTTAGTGGTGGATGCATGTGGAACTTGATGGACATACCATTTTGATTCATCACCTTCAAGGATGTTTAGTGGGAGGACCACCTTGATTTGGAGACTTAGAAAATAGTGCATTTGATTTGGTAACTCTAAACTCCCATTTAGTTTACATGTTTTTACATTGATAATTTTAGCATATTTTAGTTTTATGTTAAATAATTATGTTTTGTACTTCATGTGGTGAGTACTTGTTTAGATGTAGTTTTAATCAAAACTTGTGTATATACTTGTACAAGTAGTGAGTTACACTTGATTATTATATGTTTGTGCATCATTACTCATTTGTACTCATTACATGTATATGTATAACCTAGTTTTGATGATTCTTTCATTTACACTTTTTTCTTTATTTTTGTACATGTTTTGTTTCATGTATATGTTATTTTTGTTTACAACTAATATATACATGTATACTATTGAGTCACTTGCCTTCATGCAAATTCTATTATGAACTCATTTATGTTTAGGATATGTATGTATATTTTTTTGTTTCGATAAAACATACATATACCTTGATGCTTATTTAATTTTAATGAAAATTTGAATTTTGATGATTTTCATGTTTTTAATAAAAGAATTTTATGTTTATTTTGAGCTTCATTGATTATTTTTATGCATACGCTATTCACATGATTCATGTCATTAAGTTCCTTCAAGGTAGTTGCCTTTACTTCCCATGAAGGAGGAAGAGCCGGATGATCTTTCTAACTCTTTAGTCATTATCAATGGCATCACCTAGAGAAGAAAGTCCATTAGTGATCTTTGTAAATCTTGTAACCATATCATCTATGGTTTCATTTTCTTGCATGCAAAAGTTTTCATATTGGGACCGAAGAAGGTCTATCTTAGCCCTCTTCACTTGTGAAGTCCCTTCATGTGTAACTAGCAAGTGTGTCCAAATCTCAAATGCGGATTTGCAACGGATAACCCTAGAAATGTCATCATCATTGAGGGCTTGAAGTAGTGCATAGTGAGCCCTAGCATTGGCATCAAACTCCTTAGTCTTTATTTCGGACCAAGTGGATTCATCACCGGGGGGTGCACTAAAGGGTTTGGTCACGGCCTTTGCAACTCGACTACCTAGAGATTGCAAGAAAACGGTCATCTTAACCTTCCATATGGAAAGTTAAGTCCATCAAACTTAGGGGGTGTCTTAATACCATCGGCCATTTTTACTAAGTGAAAATGAATGAAATGATTAGCAAAATTAGGATCTCTCTAAGGTTGTTAAGCCAAGAGCCTAGAGTCCAAGCTCTGATCCAACTGAAAAACACCTAGAGGGAGGGTGAATAGGTGTAATTGCTAATCTAACAATCTTTTTAAAATTAAGATGGATGAATGATGCAACGATCTTTCAAAACAAGACTAAGAGCCGAATACCCCGTGAAAGGTTCTGAACTCCTTCCTCCTGATTCCTTTTGAATGGGTTAGAGGTGCGCAATGCAACCTTGTTGTATGAGAATTGATCGAACAAAGAATGAATAATATGCAATGATGAAATGCACACAATATATCACAAGTAAAGGATAAGATCTCAAGTAAGTAATTAAAAGCAATAGAGTGCAAGAGAAAATTTAAAGCAAATAAGGACACAAAGCAATCGCAAACACAAGATGTTTGTTTCGAGGTTCGAGCCACTGCTCTACTCCCCGCCTTCACCTCCGTGAAGGGTTTCCACTATCCACGGAGGACGCTTACAAGGTCTACCAAAGACCGGAGCACCGAGCTCCACCAATTACAAGAACCTCTACCGAAGAGGTATCTCCAGAAGAACAAGAAGAACACAAGTAACCAAAGTGATCACAATAAGATCACTAAACTTCTTACAAACTCTCACACTTTTAAAACTTCTTTATAGCTTGAGTAGGGAATTTTGGCTCTAAGAAGTGTAGTGAGAAAACTCAGTTGTAGAATGATTTTAGCTAGGAAACACAACTGAAAACAAGCTCAAGAATGAATGGAAATATGGAGAGCTTAAAACTTTTTCTTCTCTTTTTTAAAACAATGAAACTTAGGTATTTTTCTTAGTATTTTGCAAGAGCCTATTTTCCTCTATTTATAGGGAGAGGAATAGGTTAAAATCAATTTATTTTAAGCTTATTTGATCTGAAAAAGATCTCCAAAAACTCAGAAAAAGTCTGCCAAAAAACAGATTACAAAAACAGATTTCAGATTGCACCAAAGAGGAAAGAGGCGTAGGCACTTTGAGGCCTGGCGGTCGACCGTTCCGGTCGGCCGTCCGCCCTGCTGGCAGTAGCCGTTGGGCTCCGGTCGACCGCTCGGTCGACCGTACTCTAAAAAGAAAACACAGTTTTCTGAAGGCAGTCGACCGGGCGGTCGACCCACAAAACCCGAGAGCAAAACTGCTTACAGTCGGTCGACCGGGCGTTGGCCGACAGACATGCACAAGCGTGCACCTCCTGATACAAGCGCCGGTCGACCGACGGCCGGTCGGCCGGTCTTGCCTGAAACAGAAAAACAGCAGCAGCAGAACTTGAATTTTTTTTGTAAAAATATTTTTAAGTAAAGATAACTAAGTATCATGCTAGAAAGAGTATACATGATTTAAACATGATATATATCTTTGTAAAACTTAGAGTCATGTATATTTGTTAAAGGCATGAAACTTAGAAACCAAAGCTTTAACATGAAAACTTTGTATACAAAAATGTGTGTGTATCCTAGAGTCAATTTTTCAAAACTCAAACTTTAACAATCTATTTCTTACATTGGTTCTAAGGACTACAAGTGCTTCAAGTGGGCTTCTCCATATGATCTTGCAAGCTTGATTCTTTGAGCCCGAATTGAGATGACTTGAGTCAAAACACCGTCCTTTCGGGAAGAAACCTTCTAGTTTACTTAGAGCCCTGAAACACACTCAAACAACAACCATTATTAGTACAAATAACTAATATGTTTTGTAATCATCAAACACACTAAAAACCGGGTGATTGTAACTTTGGGCCAACAATCTCCCCCTTTTTGATGATGACAAAACATAAAAGTTATTGAAACAAAAATGGAAGAAGAGCTTGGAAAGCTCCCCCTCAAATAATGCTATGTATAAAGAATGACTATGAAAAACAAGATACATGAAGCATTGAAAACACAATAGTTTTTGTCAAAAGCTCAAATAAGCAATAAACAACAAACTTACAATAAACTTAACTTACAATAAACTTATTCTTTTTCTCCCCATTTTTGTCATACATCAAAAAGGGTAAAAACAAACAAATCAATAGAAAATTTATCTTTAAGAATCCATAATGCAAACATTCAACTCACCACAAATAAAAGAGAATATAGCATAATCTAAGGGTTTAGTAAAAATATCGGCAAGTTGAAAATCGGTAGAAACATAATCAATATCAATATCACCTTTCTCATAATGATCTCTAAGAAAGTGATATCTAATATCAATGTGTTTGGTTTTACTATGTTGATTTTCATTCTTAGTCATATGAATTGTACTAGTATTATCACAAAATATTTTAACATGATCAAAATGCAAATTATAGTCAGGGAGAGTATGTTTCATCCAAAGAACTTGTGCACAACAAGCTCCGGCTGCAACATACTCCGCCTCGGCGGTTGAATGGCTACCGAATTTTGCTTTTGGAAGAGCAAGATACAAGACAATTACCAAGGAATTGACATGTTCCACTTGTGCTCTTCCTATCTACCCTACAACCCGCATAGTCGGCATCCAAAAACTCGTCATTGAAAATTGACCGGTTTTCGGATACCACAAACCCATTTCAATGGTGCCCTTAAGGTATCTAATTATGCGTTTAACCGCAATTATGTGAGATTCTTTAGGACAAGATTGAAAACGTGCACAAAGACAAACGGAAAACATAATATCCGGCCTACTAGCCGTCAAATATAGCAAACTACCTATCATGCTACGATAAAGTTTAATGTCTACACTTTTACCTTGTTCATCCTTATCAAGCTTTGTAGTGGTTGCCATGGGAGTTTTGCTCACTTTAGATCCTTCAAGCCCGAACCTTTTGATGAGTTCCTTTGTGTACTTGGCTTGATTGATGAAGATCCCATCCTTCCTTTGCTTGATTTGGAGTCCAAGGAAATAGTTGAGTTCCCCCATCATAGACATTTCAAATTCGTCCTTCATGCATGACTCAAAAGCTTGGCAAAGAGATTCATTAGTAGAACCAAAAATAATATCATCTACATAAATTTGTACAATAAGTATATCTTTTTCTACATGTTTTGTAAACAAAATTGTGTCAAATTTTCCTTTCTTAAACCATTAGAAATCAAAAATGAAGAAAGTCTTTCATACCAAGCCTAGGGCTTGTTTTTAAACCATAAAGAGCTTTATCTAATTTAAACACAAAATCCGGATGTGTAGGATCAACAAACCCGGGGGGTTGTTCAACATACACCTCCTCTTCAATAAAACCATTTAGAAAAGCACTTTTAACATCCATTTGAAATAATTTAAAATCTTTATATGAGGCAAAAGCTAGTGTCATCCGTATGGCTTCAAGTCGTGCTACAGGTGGCAAAGGTTTCTTCAAATCGATTCCTTCGATTTGAGTGTAATCTTGGGCAATTAACCTAGCTTTATTTCTAACTAAGTTACCGATTCATCCAACTTGTTCTTAAAGATCCACTTAGTACCATTGTTGGTCTATCGTGGGCCTAGGAACAAGATGCCAAACTTGGTTGCGCTCAAATTGATTGAGCTCCTCTTGCATGGCTAGCAACCAATATGAATCGGCCTCGGCTTCGAGGACGTTCTTGGGTTCAACATGAGAAATAAATGCATAATGACCACAAAAATCATGAAGTTTAGAGCGAGTGGTTCCCCTTTTGATACTTCACCTATGACGAGGTCCTTGGATGATGTGGATTGTATCTCCAATCCTTTGGAAGTTGTTGAGTAGTTCCACTTCATTTGTTTGATTTACATTTCCTTGAGCCTCTTCTACTTTAGCTTCACTTCCTTCATCATCCTTTGGCTTGTCTCCCATAGTAGGTGTATCCTCCAAGGTCACTTTCTCCAAGCCTTCATCCAATGCATCTATTTCTACAACATTCTTAACAAACAAGTTAGATTCTTCAAACTTAACATATATAGATTCCTCAATAGTCAAAGATGATCTATTGAAGATTCTATAAGCCTTACTAGTATTAGAATAACCCACAAAAATAGCCTCATAAGATCTAGCATCAAATTTCCTAAATTATCTTTTGTATTTAAAACAAAACATTTACATCCAAAACCTGGAAATATGAAACATTTGGTTTTTAGAAAAGTACATTTCAAAAGAAGTTTTTGAAGTATTTTTACACAAGAAAACAAGATTTGATATATAGTAAGATGTATTAACGGCCTCGGCCCACAAATAATGTGGTAGACCGTATTCACTTAGCATTGTCCTAGCCATCTCTTGTAGAGTTCTATTTTTCCGTTCAACTAATCCATTTTGTTGTGGAGTTCTAGGACAAGAAAGTTCATGCTTTATTCCATGTTCTTCACAAAAAGTGGTAAAGGGTAGGTTAATGAATTCACCTCCTCTATCTCTTCTTATTCTTACAATTGAAGTATCTTTTTCCTTTTCAACTCTTTTCTTAAAGGCTTGAAATATGAAAAGGCTTGGCTTTTGTGTTCAAGAAAGAAAACCCAAGTAAAACGTGAAAAGTCATCAACCAAAACAAATACAAACCTATTCCCACTTAGACTTTTGGTTTGAGTAGGACCAAATAAATCCATATGAATCAACTTCAGAGGACGTGATGTCATGATTTCCTTAATTGACTTGAAAGAAGACTTATTTGTTTCCCAAATTGACATGCGTCACAAACTCGGTCTTTTTCAAAATTCAAGCAAGGAATACCTTTCCCCATTTCCTTTGTGTTTAACCTAGATATATGGTCAAATGAAATGTGGCCTAATCTTCTATGCCACAACCAAGAGTCATCATCGAGGGCTTTTAAACATGTAATATTACAAGACATATTTGACATATCTATCATATAAACATTATTTTCACGAAAACGGAAAACACACAAGTATTAGATATTCTATCAATTACTTTACAAACTACATTATCAAAAACAACATCAAAACCTTTATCACAAAGTTGACTAACACTCAAGAGGTTATGCTTGAGGTCGTCAACTAAAACTACATTCTCAATTAAAGGGGATGTGCCGAGTTTTACATTACCAATATCGATGATTTTACCCTTGGCATCATCTCCGAAGGTGACGATGCCACCTTCATGATATCTTGATAGGGTTGCAAAGTTGTTGATGTCCCAAGTCATGTGCCTTGAGCAACCACTATCAAGATACCACAATTCTCTACGTCGTTGGCTTTGGAAAGTACCTACATCATTTAACAAAATTGTTGACTTTGGTACCCAAATTTTCTTGGGTCCTTGAAAGTTAGTGTTACGAGCCCAAACATTGTGACGAGATGCACTTAGTCTATCATAACAAAAATTAGCTAAGTGTCCTTTACGGCCACAAAAAACATGAATACACTTTACCATACATGAATGCATGATGAGGTGTGTGAAGTGTGAGCATGTTTTGGGGGTTTTCCACGATGCAAAGGTTGTGTGGTATGAATATGAGCATGAGCATGTAAAGCATTTTTCTTAGGGGCTTGTTTCTTAGGAAACATGGCCTCAATTTTCTTTTTATCAAACTCACAATTTTTCAACAACTCTTAATGAGTTTATTCTTTCTTTAAGCATAGTAATCTCAATAGAATCAACTAGTGGGGACTTGCCTTTACAAGAAATCTTGTACTTATCAAAATCATTTTTTTAGTAGCAACTAAAGTAGAGAGCAAGTCATCCTTTTCTTTAGAAAGAGTAAATACTTGATGATTAAGAGATTCATTTTCCTTTTTCATTTTTAAGTACTTTTCTTTAGAAAATCATAGTTATGTGATAATTCTACAAAAGCTTCTCCTAATTCATCCATGGAAAGTTCATCATTAAGAGAAGTGGAAGAGGTTACCTTGCTTGTGCTTTCATTGGCCATGAAGCACATGTTGGCGGTGTCGATTTCGTCCTCGGATTCGCTCTCGAATCCATGTAGCCTTCATTGCTTTCTTCTTGAAGGCCTTCTTGGAGGTGGAGGGCTTTGCTTTGTCCGGCACTCCGCCAACAATGTGACCCTGTCTTTTGCAATTAAAGCAAACTATTTTCTCTCTTCTTGCCATCTTTTTCTTCCTTGAAATTTAGCCTTGTTGTACATCCTCCGAACATTCTTTACAAGAAGTGAGAGCTCTTCGTCATCTTATTCTTCATTGTCTTCATCGGAGTGTGAGGATTGACACTTGAAGGCTATAGTCTTCTTCTTGGAAGGAGCCATATCCTCCCTTGCTTTTCTCTCCATCTCATGGGTTTTGAGGTTCCCAATGAGACCTATGAGCTCCATCTCCTCCTTGTCATTAAGTTCCTTCAAAGTAGTTGCCTTTATTTCCTGAAGGAGGAAGAGCCCGGATGATCTTTCTAACTCTTTGGTCATTATCAATGGCATCACCTAGAGAAGAAAGTCCTTAGTGATCTTTGTAAATCTTGTAACCATATCATCTATGGTTTCATTTTCTACATGCAAAAGTTTTCATATTGGGACCGAAGAAGGTCTATCTTACCTCTTCACTTGTGAAGTCCCTTCATGTGTAACTAGCAAGTGTGTCCAAATCTCAAATGCGGATTTGCAATGGATAACCCTAGAAATGTCATCATCATTGAGGCTTGAAGTAGTGCATAGTGAGCCCTAGCATTGGCATCAACTCCTTAGTCTCTATTTCGGACCAAGTGGATTCATCACCGGGGGTGCACTAAAGGGTTTAGTCACGGCCTTTGCAACTCGACTACCTAGAGATTGCAAGAAAACGGTCATCTTAACCTTCCATATGGGAAAGTTAAGTCCATCAAACTTAGGGGGTGTCTTAATACCATCGGCCATTTTTACTAAGTGAAAATGAACGAAATGATTAGCAAAATTAGGATCTCTCTAAGGTTGTTAAGCCAAGAGCCTAGAGTCCAAGCTCTGATACCAATTGAAAACACCTAGAGGGGGGGTGAATAGGTGTAATTGCTAATCTAACAATCTTTTTAAAATTAAGATGGATGAATAATGCAACGATCTCTCAAAACAAGACTAAGAGCCGAATACCCGTGAAGGGTTCTGAACTCCTTCCTCCTCATTCCCTTTGAATGGGTTAGAGGTGCGCAATGCAACCTTATTGTATGAGAATTGATCGAACAAAGAATGAATAATATGCAATGATGAAATGCACACAATATATCACAAGTAAAGGAGATAAGATCTCAAGCAAGTAATTGAAAGCAATAGAGTGCAAGAGAAATTTAAAGCAAATAAGGACACAAAGCAATCGCAAACACAAGATGTTTGTTTCGAGGTTCGAGCCCCGCTCTATTCCCCGCCTTCACCTCCGTGAAGGGTTTCCACTATCCACGGAGGACGCTTACAAGGTCTACCAAAGGCCGGAGCACCGAGCTCCACCAATTACAAGAACCTCTACCGAAGAGGTATCTCCACAAGAACAAGAAGAACACAAGTAACCAAAGTGATCACAACAAGATCACTAAACTTCTTACAAACTTTCACTCTTTTACAACTTCCTTATAGCTTGAGTAGGGAATTTTGGCTCTAAGAAGTGTAGTGAGAAAAACTCAGTTGTAGAATGATTTTAGCTAGGAAACACAACTAAAACAGCTCAAGAATGAATGGAAATATGGAGAGCTTAAAACTTTTTTTCTCTTTTTTAAACAATGAAAACTTAGGTATTTTTCTTAGTATTTTGCAAGAGCCTATTTTCCTCTATTTATAGGGAGAGGAATAGTTAAAATCAATTTATTTTAAGCTTATTTGATCTGAAAAGATCTCCAAAAACTCAGAAAAAGTCTGCCAAAAAACAGATTACAAAACAGATTTCAGATTGCACCAAGAGAAAGAGGCGTTGGCACTTTGCAGGCCTGGCGGTCGACCGGTCCGGTCGGCCGTCGCCCTGCTGGCAGTAGCCGTTGGGCTCCGGTCG